>KK112529.1:54644-71576 GCA_000611955.2 Stegodyphus mimosarum | reverse complement strand
CTCCGTTTTTAAAAAAAAAAAAAAAAAAAGCAATTTCTAAAATCAGAGATATTAATTAAACCCGTAAAAACGCTAATTTTCGCCTTTATGTTTTTGAGTGGCAACAGACTCCCACGCTGGAGATAAAAATCTGCTTTATTTTGAGAAGTGTTGCCACAGCTCGCTTTCAAATCATAGAATTTGTTAATTAAAATTTTCGAAGGTTTTCAATGAAATCAAAATAGCATTGCCAAATATTAAATACATTATTCCCGATTCCAAAAATTCGTGGGAAGCCATTTCGACTATTCCCATTTTCGGGCAAATTTAATCAGCCAAAATATTAACTAAAAATTCTGAAAACACTAATTTTCGCACTCATTTTTCCGGGTGGCAACAGTCTCGCGCGTTGGAGGTGAAAATGCTTCATTTCGAAAAGTGTTGCTACTGCTCGCTTTCAAATCGTAGAGTTTATTAATCAAAAATTTCTAAGTTTTACGAAATCTATATATATAATGAAGAATGCCTGTTTGTGCGTTTGTTTGTTTGTCCGCGATATTGATTTGTAATCAATTATGATAAATTTTTTGCTACATTTAATCGACTAAAATTGAATATAAGTGAAATATCGGATGGAGGTTTAGGTTATTCAATTATGGCAAAGCACACGAGGGCTATCTGCCTGAAGTGAGGGATGCCTTCGTGGAGGACTTTCTAAGGCAAACTGGCTCGTATACACGTTACACATGGGGAAAACCACGAAAACGCCCATGCAGCCAGCCCGTTCGCGGGATTCGAACCTCGGACCGAACTACCAGTGTTCAGCGTCTTTACCGCTCGGCCGCTGGTGGGCCAATATCGGATGGAACTTGAGCTTTTACGACCATTTGATTAGAAAGACCAGAATCATTAAAAGCTGCGTGCCCATTGTAGCTGGTATAATGAGCGAGAATAAGCTTATTTTTCTATCGAAATTTTATGTGTGTTCCATATCGCATCAGCCTGAAAAATGTGTGAGTATGAATGGTAATTTTTACAACTTTATTAGAGAAGGATTACAGCCGTATCTTCTCTCTGTTGTTAGGTACATTATTCTCAATCTAACTTAACTGGCATCGAGTACTTTCTGCTAGTACAGACTATAGTACACAAACTATAGTAGAAAAAGATAAGTTGTAGAAAGTGTGTACAAGACGTGTATATATGCATTACAGTTAGTAGATAATCATTCCTAACTATAAGTAGTAAAATTTAAGTACAATAAAAATAAGATTCCTTTTTCATTTTTTTTATAAATTCTGTTATTTAACAACTATCAGCTCTCCCCCATTGTTAACTAATTCATTCAGTACTGAACAGCATATTCTTACGAATTTCCTATTTATTTAGCTATTTATTTAGAATTGTATTTAAAATTGTTTTATTTTCCCGTGCAACGCAGACGATTTTTGAAAAGAAAGGTACGTCATAAAAGTGAAAATAAAAGAGCGCGTGCATTTTATACTTCATAAAAAAAATCTCGAAATTTCTGCTGCCATTGAGAAAATAGCTTTTAATAGAATATTCTAGTGGATAATAAAAATGCTTATAAAACCCGAATTAAAACACCTCATCTGAGTTGTAGCTGTTTTAAGCGAACTGTTGTTTACTTAATGCTGTTATTGATTGCAGCGAATTCGCTGTGAGATAGAATTAGTTTCTCTGTTTTGAATTGAGTTCTGTTTAACATTTGAGATATTGTGATATTGTACGAATATCTCTGTTAAATATTTCAGTATTTTGTTTTATTTCTTGTGAAAAGAATAAATTTTATTAACTTTTTTACGACTTCTGCGTTCAGTCCATTACGAACCCATACGCACGCAACAATTATATTTTATTGATATAAAAATAATAAAATATTTTGTGTGTACGACCAAGTTATGATCTAAGATTTCAATGCTTGAATCAGCCTTTTAAAAATTTTTATAAAAATTTTAAATTTCAAGCATTGGCACTGGGAATGGCAGTTGAAAACTTTTGGCCCTTCTTTTGGAAGTGTAATGTTCTATGCAAGTAATAATATCTAAGTTACTGATAATAATACTGCTAAGCACTTAATTTTAAGTATTGCTGATGAATATATACTAGGCAATTGGGGTATTATGAAAAAGGTGATATTCAGCTGGTTGTTAAAATTTCAAATACAATTGTTTCAATTACAGTTAGTACAGATATTACTTAATTTTGTCATTATGCTGATTAAATATATGATTTAAGGAAATGTAAAAATTAGTGCCTAAGCATACTAAGCAATTCCGATTAAGATTTGTACTTAATTTATAATAAGCCCTGATTCACACATACTATGACTCACACACTGGTATAAATTTGGTGTGTTTTTATACAATTTACAAGTCTCCTATATTCAGACTTGTATCATCAACTGCTAACAAATTCAATTAATTAGGCATTGTTTATTTTATTAGTTTCTTGCGGATATTTGGAATCTGGAAACATTTTCAGATTCAGTTATTTATTGTTTAATTTCAGGTTTTCTCGTAACATAAATCTGAAACATTACCTTTTCATTTCTAAGGTTAAAGAGATAAAATTTAACAAATAAATTGGTTAGCAATATCAGAGGTAAAATATCCTTTTATTACACAACTATTATTTAAGCCATCCAAATTTGGCAATATTTTTAACCCAAAGGGGCAATTTGCCCAAAAGGGCTGTTAATTTCGTTTTGGCATTTTGCGATGGTTTACTATAAACGGAGTTTCATTTTTCAAACTGTTGCCACCAAATATTAGAGCCCTGCATGCTTAAGGAAATTAAATAATGAAGAATCTGCATGAATGCATGTATGTTACTAGCACTGTGAAAAAACAAAGGTACCTAGAAACATCAAATTTTCAACAGCGTACCCCTCCACTCGAGTATGGGCATCTGGGAATCAAAATTAGGAATTTGCTTTGTTATCCATTTCGTATTTTGTAAAATTTTGTCGTATTTTTGATTAACAAACTCAATGATTTCAAAGCGAGCAAAGAAAGAAAAAAAATTTATAATCAGCGCTCGAGACTGTTCATCGAAAATTCTAAAAATACGCTGTTTTTTAATTATTTTGTGATATTGCTGTCGTTTTGAATAAGGTATCAGGACTTCTGTAGGTTCTTGTTGATTTTGCAAACATAACTGTAATCCTGAGTAGGAACAGAGAGCTTACTGAAAGCTATGTTCGTACGTGTTTAGAAGATACAACAAAGATAAGGAGGTTTCAAATTACCCTTCATTTGCTTATCGATTTTACAAACGTTCCCGAACTTCGGGATACAAAGACCAGCCACTTGTGATCTGAACTTAAAAGAATATAAGACTACTAACTAACTAAAATTTAAATACAAGCTACTTTTAATATTTACACAGATGACTAGCACTAAGCCTGGCCTTTTAAATCACTACGTTCGTAGTACGCAAACTGCGGAAAACTAAAATACCTCTTAAACTTTCAAGAGGGTTAAACGTCTGGCCTTAAAGGCGGACAGTAACTGATGGCAAGCTCGCGTGAAGACTCGTAGCAAGAGGGCTCTCTTTTGGCAAAAAGCCACAACTTAAATACTTAAGCATTAGCAAGTGCAATTTGCATAAACATATTCACGCGTTAATTCTGGCCGGAAGTGGAAAATAAGGGATGATAGTAAAGTTTTAAAATAAAATAAACGTTAGTTATAAGATTCTTACAATGTCAATTGAAATAAAAATGGATATTTAATCTATCTCGGCTGCCAAGTTTGCTTTTAAATGAGGATTCTACGCTATGAATAAAAGATAAAATAAACGTTAGTGAACTTAAAATCCTTACAAAGTGCGAAGAACATGATATTTAAGAAATAAAGGTAAAACCCAAAATGTTAAAAACAGACCCTTTGGCCGTAATATAATCTCTGAAAGCTTTCAGATTTCTGATATTATTTTAAAAATACTTTTATGTAAAAAAAAATTAAAGTATTTAAATAAGTACCACTATATGTTATTGAAGTCATTAAAATGCCACTTGGGCCTTTTGAAGCATACTGGTTGTTGAGTAATATATCTGACTGCAAACGGATAAACAAAATATAATTTTTATGTAATTAGCCTATCTTTCCTTGAAATATTTCTTGAAAATTGAGAGAGACAGGGATAGATTTGAGCTTTGATTAGCGGTCTTAAGGTAGTTATCATGACGGATAAGAAAACAGGTGAAATAATAGACCAACCCATCATCATTAAAACATAATACTAGGATTTCAAAATGAAGATCGTTTGTCAGTGTAATATTGCATTGTATGTTAGATATAAAAATTACAGAACTGAAAATTTGTCACATGTCATCTTTACTTATTATTATGTACACTGAAAATAAACAGCCAGCTTCTGAAACAGAATAAATATAAAATATCTTATCTTGAAATTTTTTGCGTAAATGGCGTTTTACTGCTACGTACATTATAGTGCAAAGAACAGGATATATAATGATTATCAAGTCTGCGCAGAAATTTTTAATACAAAATCCTTGTGTATAAATTTAGTTGACATTTTGTAAGACATGGCAATATTTCAGAGTTTTAGTCTAAATACTGTGACAAAATAATTGTAGTAGATTACATTATGTAGCTTTACTAATAGCTTTCATATTGTTACGTTTTCCTCTTCTTCTTCTTCGCACGTACGTTAAAGGGTTCGTGAATTTAGAATGAATAACGTCGACGATACTTGATGAAGTATCAAAACATATTTTATTGGCCAGTAATTTTGACGACAGCTCCAAAATAACGTTTGCAGTCGTCGAAGAACTATTATAAACACGCTGAAACAATCAGCTACAAGGCTATCAGGCTATAACGGTGGAGACAGCTTCATGACAAAGCACCAGAGTACAGCTCCCGACTCTGCTCAGTCGTTCTCGGAACTTCACGTACTCTCGAGTCTCTCCACGCTACAACTCGCGATGCACTCGACGATACGCTAGAGTACAGCTCCCGACTCGGTTCGGCCGTTCTCGAAGTTCAACAAACTCTAAGATAAAACTCGACGATACACTGCGTCGCGATAAACTAAGAGACTCGCTGGATGCGCTCGGCGACCGACTCGGCACTAGACTACCCACAGACTTCGCACTGACTCTTACCTAACTCGCACTGACCCAACTAATTCCCTCTCCGCGTACCAGCAGGGTTTATATAGCTTTTGGCTTGTGTTCGAAAACATTCTGGGTTAAACCAGGGAGAATTCGTTCTAGAAGGTTTTCCGTGCGTCTATAGCATACCGCCAATTTTGTGACCAAATGTCGCCAAATGAGCGATTTCTCGCCAAATAGGGCAACCCTAAATCTGCTTTGCGGGGAAGCTATCTTACCGCGCACGGACATTTCATAACAATATATATGTATGTAATACATATTCTTTGTGTCTTGGTGAATATATTCTGCCTCAAAAACTAGGAGGTAATAGAAACTGATGGTCAAAAGATTGATGAATATATAATAATTTTGATGGGATAAATCATCTTCATCTACCGAGTAAAATAGAACATATAAATTTTGCTTTCCCCGCAGCCCGCTAGTATCTTTAGAATTTCCGATACACAGTCTCGCACACTGAAGTTAAATTTTTTTTGGCCTACCCTGTTGCCACTGCTTGCTTTAAAATTGATGAGTTTTTTAATCAAAAATTCGTTAGTCTTACAAAATATGAAATATACAATAGAAGAAATTCCAAATTCGAGTTTCCGGCTGCCCTAGTTCGGGTTGAGGACTATTATTCAAAATTTGATGACTCTAGGTACCGATGTTTTTTCACAGTGCGAGAAACATACATATATTCAAGCAGATTCTTCATTATTTTGTTCATTTAAATATAACACAGGGCTATAAATATTTGGTGGCAACAATTTGAAAAGTGATACATCGCATTTATGTGATTCAACTAAAAATGCCGTTATTGGCCTATTGGGTTAACGCCCCTTTGAGCTAAAAATCTTTTTTGAGTTATAGGGCAGTAAATTTAAAGCAGCACGAATTCTGCAATTTCGTAAAAATTAATTCTTTCCTCGAATTTCAGTAAATCCGTATATTTTAAATTTAGTCCCAATTTTCGCAACCGTTGGTTATAGACTTCTAAAAATGCTTTGAATAACAAAAATGTCCATAGTTTGGCATTTTGAAATTTAAAAATTTCTCTTCTACAAAAATTACGAATATCCCTCAGTTCCTTGCTATACTTATATTTAGAAGTATTTTATACACGTTATGAAAAACAAAATGTAAAAAATTTCCAGTCCCTTATAAAAAAAATGTCCGAGATAAGCATTTAACTTTAAAATTTCGGATATTTGATTTCATTTACAAATTGCCTTGAGGGACCGGCTAATAAATTAACTGGATTAAATTGGTTAAGTTCCAGGTTGATTTTTTCCCCTTAAATGCCATTCAGTGTTAATCTTGTAAGGTATTTTCTACGGTATTCTTGTAAGGTTTCTTTCTGCATGCCTTCGTGGTGTAACGGTAGCACACTCGGCGCGTAATCGAGAAGTCCAGGTTCGAGTCCAGGCAAGAGCACTGCTCATTTTTCACGTCTTCCGCATCAAAACTTCCTAATGACCCTACAGTGGCACCCGAACTAAAAGGTGGTGGGTGATGATTCTTCACCACCAGGATTTGGCGATTGGGTCCCCTAATCCCCAATAGCCCTTTAAAAGGGAAGTCTATAAAGTATTTTTTCCCTCCTTTCTGAATGACTTCATGGTGTAAAGGTAGCACACTCGGCGCGTATTCGAGACACCCAGGTTCGAGTCCCGGCGAGGGCTTTGCACTTTTTTTATATTTCCTGCTTCAAAATAACTTAATACGTGTGCAATCTTCTGTGATTTACTTCTTAAATTTGTCCCAATGCCGAAATAACGATCACATAAATTATTAATAACTTTTGTGATGTTAAAAGTACATTAATAATGATGTCATGAAATTTGATCCCTGTAGAAAGATTATCAAGTTATGCAAAAAAAGTCATCCAACTGAAAATATTTAACCTTTTTACTCCCTGCGAAAAATATTAGTGTTAACTATGCACCGATAGCAAAGTCTGCCAATGTTTTCTTGAATACGAATTCTATAAGGTGCTGTAAATAAGATGTTTTTGAAAAAATTCATATTGACTAATTGTTTTCACGATACCGTACATATAAATTCTCATAATCTATTGATATTAGAAACAGTGGAAACAGATCGCTGTGTACATGGGGAGAATAACTGGAATATACCTATAGTATATATAACGTTTAAGGTACACGATACCAAATTTGTGCACTTCTCTGATGTTTTTCAAGTGAAAACAGACTGCTGTAGAGATAGGGAGAAAACAATAATGTATGTAAAATAAAGAATTATGAAATTATACAGAATTATGATTATACTAAATTATAAAACTATTGCATATACTATTAAATACTTTTATAATTCAGTAGTAATAGCTTCATAAAATAAAGAATTCAATAATTTTCATACCCGAACGGACTATAAAATGGTAGAAAAAGTAATGATTAAAACATTACCCAATTTTAGTGGCATCATCTAATAAATAAATAAATAAATAAAAGTAGTAGATCGCATACTATATGAATGCCCAATTTGCTCTCCCAATTTTCTTTATGTAGTTTACCCTGGTTATTTTATTTTTACTTACTTACAGTCTTAAAAAAGCGCAAGCATTCGAGGTAATTGGGAATTCCAATAATAGAAGCTTGGCTTGTTGGAATTCTATTTATATGCTTGATAAAAGTAAATAATCTAGACTTTCCACTTTCGGCCTTGGTAAGATAAATAGTCGCGCAATGGTCCGTGTCGTTTATTTACAAACCATGCTCGTACGGCGGTAATTGGTTAAAAATGCATGTCTGTCTAATGCTAAGTTATCGGCACACGTGTTTCTTATTTCTTGCTATAATTTGATGGGAAAATAAAAATACAATTAATGAGAAGACTGCAGGTTTTAACTGGACGTTCTACATCTCTCATAATAAGTGTGCTTGAGTTAAATAGCAATGCATCTGTTGTCATGGAGGATGTCTCTGAGACGTAATTTTGAAGCAGGCAGTCTTGTTTAGTGAAACAAAGACATGATTTATTTAACCGTGTTTACGCTTTGCACAATCAGTTTATCACTGTACATTAAAGTTAAGGCCGTGCCTTGAAACTTGCTAAAACACTGCACAGTGAGTCTTACTCAGATTTATAGAATCATCTAAAATCAGCGACTGATTTTCCCTTCCTTCTGAAAAGTAAAGGAAGCTTTGCAAAGGCGAAAAATTTCGAGTATCATATTTCAACGAAAATACTCATTTTGACTGCTTTAGAGTCCATTTGAACGATGTTTTTACGTGACATCTGTACATACGGAAGAATAAAGGGCACTAATTTTCCAAAATGGATTCAGAAGAGATTCTTTTTCGTGAGGTACGTATGTATGGGTCTCCCATAACTCAAAAAACGAGTAGCCTCAGAGCGTTGACATTTTGTATATAGGACTGCTATAACATGTAGTTGTTCACCTTCTTTTTTGATTACAATTGGAAGCACCAAAAGTATAAACATATAGCCACCTGGCTCGGTGTAATTGTTATAACATATAATTGTTATAATAAACATATTGCTACCTGGTTCCCCACTTGGGCCACGGCTTGCAAAACCCATAGAAAGAAACTTAGCTATATACAGAATAAAATTCTACGCTCAATAACTTCAGCACCCTGGTTTATTAGAAATATCCAGCTGTATCAAGACCTGAAGATTCCTGAAATACAAGAACAGATCTTAATAATTTCGCACAAATTCTTTATCCAAGTTCAGAATTCACCATATAATGCTATTAAAAATCTCGCAAACTATGATCCAACAGAAGAAAATCTGGTTAAGCGACCACGTTCTATTCATCACAACTCAAAGTGGTGAAAGTGTACATATTGTAAATAGTACCCAGTATTTAATTGCATTTCATATACTCAAGAATTCGTGATATGATTAACTATTTTTGTGTTGAGTTTTAAGTGTATTTTATTATCTGGCAAAGCCAAATTACGGACTTTGTGAAGAGTAATTTGAAATAGCCTTATGGACTATTATTTTTCGTCTCGAAATCGCTTAAAAGATTATCCTGCAACCTGACTTACTCTCCGTATCTCATGTTCATTTCAGTCACTCAATTCCTCACTGCAAATAGCACGCACCCAGCACCTGCTCAAAAATTTTTCGAATGTTTCTACATCTACAAAAGTATATCAATTTATAATTTCATGACTGCCTTCCTGTATGACTTTGCCACATAGACCATTCTTTCGCCTAAGGGCGCGGTGCTAAGCACCTCTGATTTATCTAAACAAAAGTGAGCGGCCTCCGGCCTTACTTGATATATAGGTTAAAACTCATTAGTAGTCGACACCTTGAACCGAAAGTACTATCTTGATCTTGATACCTGGCTCGTTTTTTTACACACACATATATATATACTAGTGGGAGTACCCGATGCCAGTTAACTTAGGTTGAGAGTTATATATCTAACAACAGACAGAACGATACCGCTGTAATCCTTCTCTAATAACGATGCAAAAAATACTATTCATAGTCACACAGTTTTCTTTCTGATGCGATATGGAACCCACAAAAGAATTTCCCTAGAAAAATAAGCTAAATCTCTCTCATTATATCAGCAACAACGGCACGCCGTTTTTAATGATTTTCGTCTTTCTAATCAGATGGTCGTAAAAGCTCCAGTTCCTTCCAATATTTCACCTATATTCAATTTTAGTCGATTAAATGTGGCCAAAATTGATCAGAAATCAACAACGCAAACAAACAAATAAACACACATTCTTCTTTAAATCTAAGTAGATTTCGTAAAACTCAACGAATTTTTGATTAACAGTCTGTACAATTTGAAATCGCGAGACTGTTGCCACTCGGAAAAATGAGTACGAAAATTAGTATTTTCAGTTTCTAATTAATATCTCGGCTGATTAAAGTCGTAAGAAGATGGGAAGAAATGAAATGGCTTCCCCCGCATTTTTGGAAACGGGAATAATGTATTTAATGTTTTGCAATGCAATTTTTATTTCATCGTAAAACTTAAAACATTTTTATTAACAAATTCTACGGTTTGAAAGCGAGCAGTGGCAACACTTCTCGAAATAAAGCAGATTTTTATCTCCATCGTGCGAGACTGTTGCCACTTGGAAATAATGACGGTGAAAATTAGCGCTTTCTGAGTTTTTAATCAATATCTCTGATTTTTTTTTTAAGTGGACCTTGATCATTTTCACGGGCCAGGAAAGAATGATAGAAAGTTTGGTGACTACAGCTATAGCAGTGACTGAGTTAATCGCGAACAAACACACAAGCAGACATTCTTCTTTATATATATATATATTCATTTTCTGTTCACCTTACCATTTGTTTACTTTTTAGTCCCTTCAGTATTTATTTATGAAATTAAAGTAAATTTCTCGTATGTATTTGAAATAGCGATATATATAATAATTGCAAACATTTTCCTAACTATATTAAGCGCAATGCTTGGCGGTGCAAAAAAGTGCAAAAAAAAAAAAAATTAGGAGCAACAGGGATTAGAAAACGTCTGCATGAAAAATTCAAAAATTACGCAACGTACCTCTGTAGTTAAATTAGAAAATACGATATTCAGTGTAAATATTCTACCCTATTTGGTACTAGACTTAGAAACAGATACAATAACTTCTTCGAAATCTTTAAAACCTCTCAAATCCTATCCTTTAATGCCTGACTATTCTTTTATTTCTTGCTCTGTCTCTGGAATTGCTTCTTAACACTTGAAACTTCGGCAGTTCGAAAAGAAATTCGTTGTCCAATCGGCTCTTTTGATCGCCCACATCATATTCGGTTGCCACAAATGGTACCGAAATTATTATATTGCACTTCAAACTGTCAGTTTCACAAAATGATAAGATCGGCGAGATTAGGGCTTTCATTATCTTTAGCTCTGACAGTAAGCATGATTGAAGAACATAGAAGAATTGTCATTTTAGAGTTCTTTTGTTGTTGTTGTCAAAAAAACTCTAAATTCTGCTCGCAGTTGTAATATTTATTTATTTATTTATTTTTTGGATCCTATGCATCTTTCTCGAACATACTGAATAAGCCTTAAAAAGAAAATCTCAGTTTCACGAAAATTGTAGATTTCGTTAAGACGCCACATTTCTATGTATACAGATTATTGTTTAATGAAATCTCATGATCTGAATAATTTAAAAAATAAAGTAAGTAATAAAGACTATTCAAGACTCAAGTATTCTAAAGTCAAGTAAAGTCATGAAAGCTATCTGCTAAAGGTTATCTGCCTTACAAGAGATGCTTTCATGGATAATTTTCCAAAGGAAATGGTTTGTATTAACTTCATCTGTTCGGGAAACTGTGCAAGCCAGCCTGCTCACCAGGTGTGAGCAAAAGGAAAGGCGAATGATCAGTGCATAATCCTTACCGATTTTACTCCTAATGTTTAGAAATACTACTGTTATGAGAGTGTAAACTACAAGACGTTTGAAAGCACAGTGTAAACTACAAGACGTTTGAAAGCAGTTTCTGTTAGGTTTTTCCGAATGAAATCTGCTGCAATGTGCCTGCTATCAGGGGCAGCTGTTCTTAAGCTAAGTTCCACTTGAATACGTTCATCGATCCGTTTCAGTAACTTGTTAAAGTGTTATTACGAATTTTTTACTTAGATATATGTAGGGGGAATTATAAGGGAAATGATTAATTAGGGAAATATAATTAATTAGGGAAATAATTAATAATTATATAATTAATTAATTATATAATTAATTAGGGAAATTATATTCGTACGAAAGGTCCAGCTGCGGTAAGATAGTTTCCCCACAAAGAGGGTTTAGGGTTGAAAGAAAATGGCAAGAGAAGGTAGGGCTGCCGTATTTGGCGAGAAATCGTCCATTTGGCGACCAAATTGGCGATGTGCATAGACGGATGGCGAACTTTCTTGAACGAATTTCTACCGATTTGGACCTGAATGCTCTCGAAGGCATCCCAAAAGCTATATAAAGTAGTATTAGTAGCAGTTATTCAGTGAGTCAGTATCTCATCGTCTATAGAGTTGATCGCGAGTTAGTGCCTCGTCGAGTTTTATCTTGAGTGTGTTGAGCTCCGAGAACGACCGAACCGAGTCGGGAGTGTACTCTAGTGCTTTTCGTCGACTGCACGGCGAGTTGTAGTGTGGAGAGTCTCGAGAGTACGTGGAGTTCCGAGAAAGACTGAACCGAGTCGGGAATTGTACTCTGGTGCTTTGCCGTGAAGCTGTCTCCACCGTTATAGTCTGATAGCCTGAAGGCTGTGTCGCTGATTGTTTCAGCGTGCTTGTCGAAGTTTTTCGAAGATTATAAACGTGTTTTTGGACCTGTCCTGAGTAATACTGGCTAATAAATTGTGCTTTCATTCTTCCGCAAGTGTTGTCGTTGTTAATCGCTCCAAATCCACGAACACCTAAGAACGCAAGAATGTGTGAAACTGCTGTATTTTTCTATCTAATGTAATATGAAAATCTAGAGGGACTATGCTCTGCCAGAAAAATAAGAATACAGGGACAAGTCTATTTCACAATGAGTAAATGGCTATCTCGCTAATTTGAGGAGATATCATCAAGCTGGCAAAGTGCCAGGTTTGACGAGAAATTGTCAACGTGGCCAAACTTGGCGAATTGCAACATTTTGGTCAGGTCCATTTATAACTGTAATGTATGCTGTAATTGAATAAATGCAATTCATGCTGTCTGAAACTGTAACTGTACTCGGGTCGCATATGTCTTCCAGTAATTTCGAGAAGCAAAAAGTACTAGAAATATCTCAGCGGTCGGGTGAAAATTATGCAAGAGTGGAATGAGTCTCGCTTTCTTAGTCGTTGTTGTTGTTAGTTGGTGATAGTTCGGCTTGAGTTCGGAGTCCTGAGAAATCTCCGCTCTGTCTTCTCTCTTCAGATGCGCTTTGCACTGCGCTGTAGCCTGTGATACTGTGAACAGTTGCACGACTATTTTTGTGGAAAGTTCCAGATTTCTGAAGTGCTTCTTTGATAAAAAATTTTTATCAACCTATCATCGGATCTGTGTGCATTCAGTCTATTACGAACCCGTACGCACGCAACAGCGTTTCATCTAACTTCTGTGCATGTAAGAGGTGGTTAAAATGCTTTGTCCAAGTCTTGTGCATGTAAGAGTTTCAAGTATAAAAAAAAATTGCATGTCTAAATAAAGTAATCGCAAAAAAAATATGTGATAAATTATTAACAGAATTTTCTCGGAATCCATAAAGTTCATTTAAAATTGCATTATTTCGCCGTGAATACTGAAATTTCGAGTATCTCTTCATAGCGACTGAACACTTGCGACTAACTAGTTCCTATACTTGTATAAGATACTCGCTAGGAAATGGTCGAACTGTTATTCGTTTCAGAATAACGTTGCAATAGGAATACCGCATGAAATGGAGTAATCTTTTATCGGAAAAGATTATCAAGCATTGTTAGATACTCAACAAATGCCAGATTCACCAAAAATTTAATGATAAAAAAATTTTTTTTAAACGAACTACTTTAGAAATTTTTGTTCATCTAAAGTGTATTATTTAAAATGCTTAGTATACATTTTTTTTTTGTTTATTTATAAATTTTTATTTCCTTCGATAAAGTAAAGAATTTGCCTAGAAGGACTATTAATTTCATTTTGGCATTTTGTGTTCAAATGCCGGTCAAATTTTCAAATTGTTGCCACCAAATATTAGAGCCCTGTATTATATTTAAAGAAATTAAATAATGAAGAATCTGCATAAATATACGTATTTTTCTCGCGTAGGGAAAAAACAACGGTACCTAGAGCCATCAAATTTTGAATAACGTAATCCTCCTCCGAATATGGGCACCTGAAAGCCTAAATTTGGAATTTGAAATTTGCTTTATCTAGTTGATATTTTGGGAAGCATTTAAGAGTTTTTGATTAAGAAACTCAAAAGATTTCAAAGCGAGTAACGGCAACATTGTACGAAGAAAAAACATTTTTATCTAGAGCGCGTGAGACTGTGTATCCGAAGTTTTAAAGATTTGCTTATTTTAAAATTATTTTAGGATATTGCTGTTGAATTGAGTTTTATGGGTTAAGTGCGAAGAACATGATATTTAATGAATAAAGGTAAGACACAAAACGTTAAAAAAACGCCCCTTTTGGCGTAATGTAAAATTTGAAAGCGTTCGTTTTTTTTTTGTTTTTGTTTTTGTTTTGTTTTGTTTGTTAGTTCAAAGTACATTTAGTCCCGAAGGACTATTACTTTCGTTTGGGCGTTTTGCGTTGTTTCACAAGAAACGGCGTATCACTTTTCAATTTAGTGCTTATATTTCTTTGTTGGTTATTTTTTATTTATTTATTTATTTATTTTATTTTTGACGTAGCTTTCTCTTCAAAAATCCTCTGCGTTGCACGGGAAAATAAAAAGGAATTTTAATTACAGTTCTAAATAAATAGCCAAATAAATGTGAAATTCGTAACAATATTCTCTAAAACTTTAACGAATTTTTCATTAACAAACTCAAAGATTTCAAAGCCAGCAATACCAACGTTATACAGAAAAACATTTTTATCTCCAGCGCGTGAGAGCGTGTACCGAAATTTCTAAAGATATGCACAATTTAAAATTATTTTGCGATATTGCTGTTGAACTGAATTTTATGGTTTAAGTGCGAAGAGCATTTGGTATATGGTATTTAACAAATAAAGGTAGCACACAAAATGTTAAATAAACGCCCCTTTGCACGTAATTAAAATTTGAAACCTTTCAGATTTTTTTTGTTGTTCGTTTTCTTTTTTTGTTTTCGTTTTTATTATTATTATTAGTCCGAAGGGGCTTTGTTCCTGAAGGACTATTTTTTTCGTTTCGGCATTTCGCTTCGGAAACATTAAATGTCCGTTCACTTTCCAAACTGTTGCCACCAGATATTTTAGTCCTGTATTATATTTAAAGATTTTAACTAATGAAGAATGTACATAAATATATGCATGTTTCTAGTATTGTGATAAAACGACGGTACCTAGAGCCATCGAATTTTCAATGACGTAATCCTACTGCGAATATGGGCATCTGGAAGCCTAAATTTAAAATTTGGAATTTGTTTGATTATCGATTTCATATTTTGTGAAACTTTAAAAGAATTTTCGATTAACGAACTCAGGGATTTCAAAGCGAGCAATGGCAACTTTGTACAGAAAAAACATTTTTATGTTCAGCGCATGTATCTAAAATTCTAAAGATATGCTCAATTTAAAATTATTCTGCGATATTGCTTTTGAACTGAATTTTATAGTTTAAGTGAGAAGAACATGGCATTTAATAAATAAAGGTAAGACACAAAATGTTAAAAAAACGCCGCTTTGGATGTAATTTAAAATCTGAAACATTTCATGTTTCCTTTTTATGTTTAGATTTTTTTATTATTACTATTATTTTGGCTAGCTGTGTCTCTATGTACAGACAGAACAACCAACTTTTTTCCCAAAATGGGTTGTAAAATGGATTTAAAATGGTTTCAGAATCTTTTTTTTTTTTCGTTTTTTACGTACATTCAGATTTATGTATGTATGTATCCCGTATAACTGAAAACAGATTAGCCGCATAACATTGCAGTTTTATATTTTAGGTCCTATAACATTTAATATGCATATTTCTGTTTTTCATTTGAATCGGCAGTGCCAAACCTACATATAACTTAGTATGTATGATACACACTTCCTTTCCCACATGAAAATCCTTAACCGCCCTTTATTTTCGCAATCGCTGGCTGTAGCCATTTACTTCCCATTAGAGAAGTGTTTTAAAGGACAAATATATGCATGTTTTAGTAATATCAGATTTAAAAAAAAAATAAGTTTTGGCAAGGAACGAAATCTAACTTTTAATGTAAGGTAAATTTAACTTTTACGATATAAAAACGTATATGTTTGATAGAAATTTACCTAAATCTTCCTATTTTTTCTTTGAATATCCGAATGATTTTGGCAAAAATTTAGGTCGATTAGCTCTCGTCTTTACTGTGTGAATGCACATTCTTGGTAAAAAATTTGTATAAATTTTCAACTACGTTTTTACAGTATTTATGCGTGCATTTTTCGTAAAAGGTACATATTTTAATCTCATAATTTTGTATAAATTTATGCAAAAAATTTCTGCACGTTATGATTAAAAGTGAAAATGTCATTTTTATATCAAATTTTTATATATCCGCCTTTTAGGTATGCACGACAAAATGGAATATATATGCAAGTGGAAAATTTAAATGCACTAATAAATGCAAAAAAATAAATTTCTATTTAAAAATTACGGTACACTTAAAGACTGAAAATCACCTTTGAAATTTCGAATTTCATTTCAAAGTGACTGCAAAATATGCAATAAATTTCGGAGACTTGAATTCTATGTTGTAAATCAATTAATGCTACCGGTTATTTACCTGGCATAAGAAAATGTCCTTTGGAAAAGCAGATAATTCCTTTAAACAGCTATTTAGCAAAAGTGACTTTAGTAAATAACTGCAGCATACAGTTATTTACTAAAGTACAATACAGATAATTACGGAATTCATTAAACGACTGTACCGCAGAACAAAACATCATGCATTTAGATTATTTTAATAAGTATGTTAAATCTTACAATTTTTTAATATAGACCAGAAAGGATATTGTAAAAAAGTTACCTTTTCCAATAGTTACGAAGTTGGCTATTTATTTATTTATTTTTTTGGCTTACTTTCCTTGAATGTTCAATTTCTGAAATATTGCATTCATATCTTCAGATGATACGCAAATATATATATATATAGTAATAATTTACCCTAAATTATAAAAAGAAAACTTAATTTAC
>KK112529.1:0-54623 GCA_000611955.2 Stegodyphus mimosarum | reverse complement strand
ATATATATACATAAATGTTACTGTGTTATATATATATATATATATTACTGTGATATATTTATGTTACTGTGTTATGTTATTCACCGGTGAATGTCAACACATACCAAATACGTCGGTGAAAGACCGAATATTTCATTATATTCTTGTACATCCGGACCATCTCTGGTGTATGTCGACAATCACATATATACTGTGGTGGAGGTCGAAAAGAGAAAATCGACATTCTGTGGCCAAATCCTTTTTTCTGCTGTGATTGAAGTTATGTGGCATGTATTCGTTATACTCTGGAACACTGTTTGTCAGGCTTATGCAACGTTTAGTACGCCCAACGTTCTCTTAAATTTGGTTTTCTTATCCGATACCCTAACTTATATAGAATGATACTGCAGTGAATCATGAACCATTCTTTGAAAAATTAGATGCATTATTGCGAGTAAACGAGAAGATAATTGTTTTTATTTTTCACAAGAAAAGTACTCTAAAATATTTTCTGAAGTGATTTCTGCAAAACCTAAGTGCAGCAAACCTTTGGATTACAGACGATTAAAACGTTTTGATGTTTCTAAAATTAATGACGAAGAAAAATTAATTGTATCCTTAAAACCAGGAGAAACGAATATTCAGTATTATGTTACTAATGATGAATTGTTCAACATACTATTTGAAACTTACACTAGAATAGGCCACGGAGGAAGAACACATATGCTTAAAGATTTAGAAGGTAAATACAAAAATATTACATATGAAGTTGTTATCTTGTATTTAATTTATGTAAACAATGAAGCATAGTGCACTTAACAAAGGTATTGTGAAACCAATGGTCAGTTCTGAGTTAAACTCAAGATGTTAAGTTGATCTGATAGACCTGCAGTCACACAGGGATGGAGAGTATAAGCTTATAATGGTGTATCAAAATCATTTAACTATGCTTGTCCAGCTACGACCATTGAAAACTGAGACAGCTAAAGAAGTAGCGTATCATCTTCAAATATTTTTAACATTTGGTGCTTCAGCTATATTGTATTCAGATAACGCTAGGGAATTCAGTAATCGAGTCATATCCGAAGTATGCGCTATGTGGAAAGATGTTAAGATAGTTCAAGGAAAGCTTTGTTATAGTCAAACAAGACTCAGTTTAAAGGGCTAA
The DNA here is from genome assembly GCA_000611955.2 of Stegodyphus mimosarum. Classification (NCBI taxonomy): domain Eukaryota; kingdom Metazoa; phylum Arthropoda; class Arachnida; order Araneae; family Eresidae; genus Stegodyphus; species Stegodyphus mimosarum. The sequence continues at coordinate 53,476 of KK112529.1, read as the reverse complement.
TAAGGATATACAGAATATTTTAACTGCATGGATGAACGATAACGATATAAATAAATGGTCAGATGGTTTGTCCTTTCCTCAATTTGCCAAGAACACTACATATCATGAAGGAATAAGCCAAAGTCCTTATGAAGCCATGTTTGGTATTAAACCAAGAAGAGATATAGATAGCATCGTCGTTTTTGCCTGGGGAACAAATCGCAAATATTGAAACCGAAGAAATTGCTAATGCTTTTGAAACTGACGAACAAGCTTGATAAGAAACTGTTAATAGTATTTGGGTTTGAATCTTACCAAAAAGGAAAGGGAGATCTTACGTGAAATTCATTCTGACAATAATATTATTATTTCTAAAGTTGATAAGGGCGGACAGATCGTTGCTATGAACAAACACACATATATTGCTGGAGTCTCTAAACTGATAAATGAAGGCCCATACTGCTCGATCCCTAAAGATCCTTCAACTTCGAACCTCACTAAAGTTAACACAACTATTAAATCTTCTCATATACTCCCAACGCAGTTGAAGAAATCGCTTATTCCACCTATTGCCAACTGTGCTAGGCTTTACGCTCTCCCAAAAGTTCATAAAACTGGGATTCCTTTTCGACCAATTGTTTCCAACATAGGTACAGCATCATATCCTTTGGCCAAATATTTAGTTTCCAGATTTTCTCCTTTACTTGCTAACAATATTCACACTGTAAAAAATTCTTCTGAAGTCATCGACAAACTTAAAGGTATTTCTCCACTGCGTTCCATTATGGTTTCATTTGATGTCAAATCACTGTTTACTAATGTTCCAGTCGAAGGAGTACTAAAATGTCTTGAAACTAGGCTTAGGGAATTCCATTTCACATATACTGCAATTGATGAGTTAGTTTCGCTTACTAAAGTCTCTCTGAGTCAAATCCACTTTGTTTTCCAAAATGAATATTATCGTCAAATTGAAGGATTAGCTATGGGTAATCCTCTCAGTCCTGTACTTACTGACATTTATATGCACTATTTTGAGGTAAAATTATTTGATAAACTATCTTTTCCTCTCTGGATTCGTTATGCAGATGACGCTTTCGCACTTTTTGATGGTAATGAAGATGATTTATCCGAGATTTTCTAATTCAATAAATTCAATTGATCCAGCCATCCAATTCACTCTTGAAATTGAATCCAACAATTCTCTCCCCTTCCTTGATATTGTTATAATCCGCAATGAAATTGATTTTAGCACTACTGTGTACCGTAAACCCTTTACAGTTTGTTTACCACTCCATGCTAAGTCATGCCCCCCTGTTACGCAGAAAATGGCTTCTTTTTACTGTTATGTATCTCGTGCGCTCAAAGTTTGTTCCTCAGAATCCTTACTTACCAGTGAACTTAATTATTTAAAAGCAGTTGCTTTTGAACGAGGATTTTCTCCCGTGATCATTGATAAAGCCGTTAAAAAATTTTCAGATTCTCATCATAGAAGGCATTCTACTGTTAGAAATAATATTAATGACCTCGTCGTGCTTCCATTTTATCCTTCTCTTAGTTATAAAGTTGCACGGATTCTCCACTAATTCAATTTTCAGGTCAGTTTCTTCTCTATTAATAAAATTCAAGGTTCGACTCTAAAAGACTGCGTTTCTGACTTTAATTCTTGGGGAATTTATAGTATATCGTGTCAGTGTGACTTGAGATATATTGGCCAAACAAAAAGAGAGTTAAAGTTTAGTATCAAGGAACATAAATCTTATGTCCGAAAGGGCGAAATTAACAAGTCTTCAATAGCGTAGCATAGCTGGAAATTTAATCATAATTTTGACTTTGGATCTGCAAAAATTATCCAAAAAGCTTCTTCCGTTGGTGAATTGGATTTTCTTGAGGCTTTTCATATTCACAAAGATTTAGCATGTTTAGTGAATGATTTTAAGTTTAATCCAGTCCTTCCTAGCGCTTTTAAAATTCTATTAACATAATTCTTGATGATTATTTTTGCCGATAGATGGCATTGCCTCCACGCGCGTGGTTCTACCCTAGGGTATAAAAAAGCCATTACTGAGATTGCTTTCCCTTTCTAGATATTTTGTTCTCCTGATGAGGAGGGACCTGTAGCTGCCCTCGAAATCGATTGAGTGTTTTTAGTAAATATACGCCAAATACAAAGTCGTTTCAGCGAATTTGATTAAACTGTTAATACTTTTGAGGAAAATTTGGGCAGTGTCCATAACGAAAACCGTATTCCAAAGAATTATAAACCAGCAAATAAAAATGACACCTTCAAGTATCTTTTTACCAGTAATCAGTTTGTAAATTGTAAAGAAAAGTTACTTTGAATAGATGAGATTTCTTCACACGAAATGTCGTTGACAGAAGCAGCTGCAGCTTATTCGAAAAGGGAAGGGCAAGGCTGTATACGCTGTAGCTGCAACAGGAAATGTTCTACAAACTAAATGCAGTTGTAACAGCAAAGCAATCTTGTGCAATTCAAAATGTCATAAAAGTTTAAATTGTTGGCAATAAATAAGATTTCAATCGCATAATTAAGTAATTTTTTGTATTATTTTCTTTTCTCACTTAGAATGTTCAGTTCAAAAATTTATTTGCATGTTCTGTTACTTAAGCTTTTTCATATTTTGACATATACGGTATAAATGCAAAAGTAAAAAGAAATTCTTTATTGGCTCAATATAGAACTAAATGCTTAACATTTATCCAAGCACAGCTGCCGTCAGTATTAAGAAGGCAAATAACATCGAGTACGTCAACCCTTGTGAAGTTTCATCGCGTCTGAAATACGGAGAACAAAATGAAAATCTCCGACATACTCAACATTCACCATTAGTGCATAGTGAATGTCGCCATTTGCCGGTTTAAGTCTGAAATAAGGATATTTGGCAAATATTTTGGACATACACCAAGCGACTATGTGAATGTTGACATTGTCCAAATTTCGGTCTTTCACAGTAACATATATATATATATTCATTCGTTAAAATTATATCTGTCAAGAACATGTGAAAGAAAATATTATTAATTAGCATCTGCAAGTTAATCGAGTAACTTCAGTTTTAAAAATTTTCGGTATGTAGTTACAGACGTACTTATGATATATAAAAATTGTACGTTTATCAGCCAATCTTGCAATGTATCATAATCTTTTATTGTTACATTTCTCACTTTTAAATCTTATAAATACACTGCTGGCCACCGTAAATGCACCACTCAGAAGGTAGCATGCAAATAACATAAAATTTACAACATGCATTCGCGGAGGTGAGATATGCAAATGATTAGAATTTCAGTGCAGACGCACATCACATGGCGCCACTTCAAAGCGCTATTTAAGGCTTGGAATTTTCGACGATTTCAAGTTCGGCAATTGTGTTTTTCTTGTGGTTTTTTCAAAAAAACGATCGATTATGCCTCGTAGTAAGCAGCGATCATCGTTTGATCAAGTATCCGAGTTCGACAGAGGAAGGATAGTGGCCTACCGAGAGTGTGGATTATCTTTCAGGGAAATCGGTAGTATTGGGCGAAACCAAACAACTATAATGTGGATATGTGACCGTTGGATGCAGGTAGGTACGGAGGACCGACGTGTTCGATCCCATTCACCTCAGTGAACCACTTCACGTGATCACAGGAACATTGTGAGCATGGCAGTGACGGATCCCTCAGTCACATCACGAACCATAGCACAGCACATTCAGTCTACGACGCATCAGCTAATGTCTGCGCGTACCATTCGACGCCGTTTACAGCAGAGTGGTCTGTCCGCAAGACATCCATTGCTTCCTCTACCTTTGACGCAGAACCACAGACTTCTCCGCCGCCAATGGTGCGATGAAAGAAGGATGTGGACGGCAGAATGGAATGAAATTGTCTTTACTGACGAGTCACGCTTCTGCCTGCAACACCACGGTGGTCGGATTCGAGTCTGGAGACACCGTGGAGAGAGGATGCTGAACAGCTGCGTTATGCACCGCCACACTGGTCCTGCACCGGGTATTATGGTTTGGAGCGGTATTGGATATCACTCTCGCACTCCTCTAGTACGCGTTGCCGGTAATTTAAATAGCCAGCGCTGCATCTCCGAGGTGTTGGATATAGTTGTCCTTCCTTACCTTCAGGGCTTGCCCACAGCCATATTTCAACAGAATAATGCGTGACCACACGTGGCACGCATTGTCCAAGGGTTCTTCGTCAATCGCCAGATTGAATTGCTTCCCTGGCCGGCTCGCTTTCCGGATCTTTCACCGAAAGAAAACATGTGGTCCATGGTTGCTGAACGATTGACCCAGATTACATCCCAAGCTGCCATACCAGATCAACTTTGGCAATGTGTGGAAGCTGCTTGGTCTTCTGTACCCCAAGAGCACATCCAAAGTATCTTTGATTCAATGCCGAGGCGTGTGGCAGCGGTGATCTCCAACAATGGCGGCTACTCTGGCTACTGATTCTGGAAGGAACCACACTTCACAGAAGTCTATAAATTTAATCATTTGATACTTATTCAACATGTTATCTACTAAATAAATTTTGTTGTGATATCTCTTGTCTTTCTTGGTGTTGCAATTTGGGTGGACAGCAGTGTTTATTAGATTAGTGTGAAAAGTTCACCTCTGCAGAAGAAATGCTTTATCGAGGAATTTTTAAAATGTTCTTTTTTACAATGTAACTAGTTCATAAAAAATTTATAGTTTCATAAAATTATGCAAATTCAAAATTATCTAAAATATGTTCTTTATTTTATTTCATATAAACATGGAATTTTCAAAAGTTAATTTGTTCAGGAATAATCTGGAGTTTTTAAATATTTCTGTCATATTACTTGTCTTTTAACATAACTATAAATGTACATGTTGATGTGGACATACCAATTTTTTTACGTCTCATAGCTTTGTGGTACTAAAGGATTTAAAAGGACGCTGTTGGATAAATGGAAAAAGTTAGAAGTTGGCTCATTTTTTATTAATTTGTTTTCAAATGTTGTGCATTTTGGATTACGCTCATATGACGCTCATACGCTCATGGCAATGAATTATTTAAATTATAAAATTAGTATGAACATATCCCACATTAATTTACAAGTATCAAATTTCAAGTTGTTAAGTATTATGAACTGTAATACTTGCAAAAGAAATATACATGAAATTAATTTAAGAATTCTGTTTATTTTATACGTATTCGAAAACTGCAATCACTGTTAAATAATAAAAAACTAACATAAAATCTGACATCATAATTTTCTTCCATAAACAAATTTCAACATAGATTTCATTCAGCCGTATTCTTCCCCAAACGTTTTTTTCTATACTTAGCTGATTTCAACCAGTCTTTTATATCCTGCGAGATTTTTGTAAAGGAGAATTCTTTCTCGTTCGACGTTTTGAGAACATTTCCTAAACAGTAAAAAGGAAAAATTGTAATAATTTCACACTTCAGATATTTTCAGTTTTTAAATATAGTTGAAGTATTATAAGACGCGTATAAAATGCACTGAGTATTTCATATTTCAAAATTTCCTTTTCAGTAATTAAAAATTTAAGAATTTGAGAAGAGAATTAGTTAATCTCTAGCTCTTACTAAACAATGTGCTAAATTAGTTTTTATCTTTTAGTTCATTAATTATTTTAAGAGTTCATTAATTACCATTTTCAAATTCGTAGAGGTTTTTAACCATAGGAAAGTTAATTTTAAAAGTAAAGACCATTAAAACTCGAAAATAATTTGATAGCACATTCAAATGCTGTTGAAAAAAAAACATTTGCATACCCTTTTTTTCATGTACGTAGAAAAAGGAAAACAAAGTAAACTGCCAAAAATACACTAAATATTTTGGATTCCTAAACTTCATTTTCAGTCTTTTTAGAATTTGTATAATATACGTAAAAGTTACGAATGAAATAGACCATAAAAGCAGTAGTTTTTTTCAGTACATTCAGATTCGTATAATTTTCGTAAAAATAACGTGTGGAAAATAGCTATAAAGAGTCAACAATATCTTCAGCCTTTTATATTCGTGTAAATATCGCAAAAGTAACGTGCAAAAATTACCATACACCAAAATTATACGTATATTTTTGGGGGCGTGCTGCCTGGATCCTGGGTTTGATATGATGCTACACAAGCGAGATCAGTCACAGCAACAACAACGAGCATATAGTTTTAGTTTATGAACATAAAAAACAATCTTTTTCAAGTTTGGGCATTTACCAATATTTTCTGTATTTTTTTCTATTTTAGATTATAAAAGCTTTAAAATATAATCGAAATTTAAATAAATCTATATGTGTTTTTTGAATTTGGAATGGAAAGGGAAAAGAATGATTGTCTAGCAATGGTGAAAAGAGTGAATGAGACAAAAAAAAATTGAGAACCACTAGTTTAGAGCTTTCTAAAGAAAACTAATTTGCATTTCAAAGGAAAAGGAATATATCTTACAGATAAAAACGTGTGTGATTAATAAATGTAGCTGTATTTAATATTTTGTTAAAGATTTTTGGTTAAGCTTTTTGACAAGAAAAATCTGGCTTAATGCTGTTAATCCACCCACCAATCAATGGCAGATTACCGATTAATGGCTCGTTTTATTGCGTTAAAAACCCTCTGGCCGGCAAATTAGGCCTTTTCTTGATTTTAACACCAAAATGAGCCTGGTGCACTCTTAATGCATTGGCTTAATTTCTTGACATACTTCAAGATGCACGTATATATACGTTCGCCTACATAAGTACATACGCGTATATATGGGAAAGTGTCGTATATATACGTGCAAGTATATATCTACGTAAAGGTATATATACGTTCACGTATATAAGTATATACACGATAATACACGAAAGTATCGTATATGTACGTATATAAACGTTCTTACAAATATCACAAAAATATTCTAGTATATATACGGGCTTGCCGGTCAGAAGGTGACGCGAATGCAGAAAAAATAAGAATAATTAAAATTTGTATATGAATTAAAATTATTTCAAAAAATAATAAAATTATAACAAAAGGCAAAATCATTCAAATTAAAAAAATTAACTTAAATTTTTATTTAATGTATAAATATTTCTCTGAACTACATTTTCCTTTAGAGGAATAAATAAAATCTGTTAGTACAGTGATCGATATTTTCATTTTATCACACAAACTGGGAGAGTTGACTATTTGCTTTATCAAGATTTTGGTGAACTTCGAATCTTCTTACCATATCGAGATTAACATCGCACAAATTTTCGTAAACATGTTCAGTGGCCTTGAAAATTACTTTAGGTTTTGTTTTACAATCTGTTTCTTACTTCTTGATCCAGAGAATTTATGTAAAAATATTTTCTTCTCACGAATAATGGCATGGAGTTTTTCATTCATTACCTCCTGAAGATAAACAGACATTCTAAATAAGTAGTAATTTAGTATTTTACCAAAAAGCTTACAAACTAAAGTCGAATAATACCTAGTTTACTCGAAAATTCATTTTTCAAAGTATTGGCTACTTTTAGAGGTGATCGCATGGCGGTTTTAAAGAAGCAAGAGATGGAAAGGCATGTATGTGCTCTTTCCTAAGAGAATTATTCATATCTGTTATTATAAAACACCGCGAAAGCCATGGCTTTCCAATACCTAAAGCTGCGATAAGTAATATTGCCAACAAGAAAAGAAGAAAACGTCAAAGTTTGGCTTCAGTTGGAAAATTAGTTTCAAATGCATATCCAAAGAAGGGAAAGGAATAATTCGAATGTTGCAAAGGTAAGGTCTTTAATGTTAAAAGAAATCCAGCAAGTCAAACGACAGCCCAAAATCATTAAAATGCTCAGTGTCAACAGTAAACAAAGTGATTAATGCTGATTTGAATCTTAAAAAAGGCGAAAAAACATAATGTGCGTCGTCTTGCTCTACAACATTTCGCCGAACGCAGAATGCGCTGCAGATTTCTTTATGAGAAACATTTTTCCGGACAAAAATGGAGAAACTTTGTCATAATATATGATTCTTGGATGTATTTAAATGACTGCAATCCATTGTTACCATCAAAGAGGAGAAAATAATCTTAAAACAGGATTCAAAGAATCTAAAAGAAAGTTTTGCAAAGGGCTTTATGATCATTCTTGGTTTTCATATAATGGTGAATTAAAAATAAAGAGATTGGAAGAAATTTTCAGATCAATTCCACATATTATCGGAAATATATCTGATGTCCAGTTTTCAAATATGGTTATCTTTCATATATGAAGTATTTTCTCTTTATTCACAATGGCATCAATGAGTATAACTGCATCAAGCGAGCAGCCACACGTCAAAATACACTGTTAATTTCCTGAAAAAAAAAATAGAGCAAGAAACGGGTAGAAAGCCCCTAGCTTTCACTCACATCCCTACTGAATATTCTAATGTATCATCCAATGGATTCTATGGCTTTGGACTTTTAAAAAGCGAATTGTATAAACGTAGACCTAGAAACCTCTTTGGGCTTTGGAAAGTCGTTTAAGAGGAATGTTATAAATTACCTCTTCCGACAGTACAAAAGGTTCTATTGTTTTTGAAATTACGATGTGGAAAGATAGCGAAGAATAAGTGTTTATGAAACAGAACATTTAAAACAGGAAAATTTAGGTAAAATATTTCTGTAAATACATGGAAAATCGTCTAAAAAGGTGTGCGAACAGCTTCTGTAACTAGTCATGAGGAGTATAATCGCAATTTTTTTTATTTATTGAAACCCATAACAATGTGGGAATTTATTTTATTTTCTAGCAGTTATTCTTTATTTTAGAAACAGCCTTTCCCTTACATTTTCATTTTGCTACTAAGCTTTCCGGCCAGAATAAGTTTTCAGTTTCCTGCTGTTTGGAAAGTAAAGTTAAACTACTATTTAACCTACTTCGTGTTCTGCCTTTTGGCCACGTCGGTGCTACAAGTTAAAGCTTGCTAACTCACTGTCGTGTATATTAATTGTCTGTTATTTTGCTTTGGTGTCATTATCTAAAAAAAGCTCAATTATGCGTTAATTATCTCTGTGCATCTTCAGAGTATTATTCAACTTAGAATTAATTTAGTTTTACGTTTTCTGCTTTTAATGCTTTTAATAAGTGCTGGCATTTTTAAGCCCAAGTGAGGCCATTTTTGAATATATTTAACCCTTCTTCTGTTTTTGTTACAAACCCAGTACAGTTCGGTGAATAGTTGCTTACGGTTCTAGAAAGTTCTAGCATTCAAGTAACTTTAATTTAACACTATAACATAAGAAACAGCCTTTAGTTGAAATGCATCATTGCACGGAAGGAAAGTAACAACAGTTTTTCTTTCTTTACCTGGTTCGAAGGTTTTTTTCTGGAATGTTTGTTATATTTCTGTGTTTATGAGAATTTTTACTGGAGTGTGCACACACTTAAATGTAATTACTACAACAGTTATTCACAAAAAAAAGCGTCTGCCATCACTGAAAAGAAAATAAGGATGATAAAAACATATTTTTGACTTTGTGCTATACTTTCGAAAGTACCCTATGCCAGTTAAGTTAGATTAAGAGTAAAGCATCCAACAACGAAGAGAAAGATACCGCTGTGATCCTTCTCTAATAACGATGCAAAAAATGCAATTCATAGTCATACATTTTTCAGACTGATGCGATATGGAACCCACACAAAAAATTTCTATAGAAAAATAAGCTAATTATATCAGCAACAATGGCACGCAGCTTTTAATGATTTTCGTCTTTCTAATCAAATGGTCGTAAAAGCTCAAATTCCTTTCAATTATTTCATCTATATTCAATTTTTGCAGATTGAATGTGGCAAAACATTTATCATAGCCGATTAGAAATCAATAATACGAACAAACAAACACACACACAAACAGACATTCTTCTTTACATGTATAGATTTTGTAAAAGATCTGTAAACGAGCAGAAGCAACACGGTTCTAAATTAAGCATTTTTATCTCCAAAGCGCGAGACTGTTGACACTCGGAAAATGAGTGCGAAAGTTAGCGCTTTCCGAGTATTTAATTAATATTTTGGCTGATTAAAGTCGTACGAAGATGGGAATAGTCGAAATGTCCCACGAATTTTTGGAATCGGGAATAATGTATTTAATGTTTGGCAATGCTATTTTTATTTCATCGTAAAACTTGGAATTTTTTTATTAACAAACTCTAGGATTTGAAAGCGAGCAGTGGCAACAACTTTCGAAATGAAGCAGATTTTCATCTCCAGCTTGCGAGACTGTTGCCACTCGGGAAAATGAGGGCGAAAATTATAGTTTCTCCGAGTTTTTAATTCATATCTCTGATTTTAGCTACTTTCTTTTTTTTTTTTTTGGAAAAAAGTGGATGCCGACCTTTTGCAGGACCCAGAAAAGAATTGTAGAAAGTTTGGTGGCGATAGCTATATGAGTGACTGAGTTATTACAGGACAAACAAACAGACTTTCTTCTTTATATGTACAGCTTAACCACAAGCACACAGTAAAGTAGGGTACTTGGAAAACATTGATCTGTTAGTAATGTATTGCCAAATATGTGGATCAGCATTCAGAAATAAAAAAAAGCATTCACTATTGTTCACTATTGAAGGAAAATGTTATAATTTAAATTCTATGGCACTAATGTTTTAGCTTTTAGTCTACATCATGTGTAATAATATAGGAACTCTGCGTGCAAACTTTCAAGTGATTCTATAGGAAACTTTTAGAGTTATCATAGTTGCTGCGAATGTAAATCATTATAAAAAAAATCCTATTGAAAGTTTTCAGATTAACGTTAGTTGACATATGTACACAACTATTCCTGTAGTCAAACGAAAATGAGAAAATACGCAAAAACACTTCACCAGCTTCTCCAGTGGCATTGGAATGTTTAAAATTATTTAGTTAAAAAATAGTGAAAACAGCATCTTTAATTCGCCCTTTAAGCTTTGACATCCGATGTGGCAAACAGTAACTTCCGGTTTGTAGTCTTATAGAAAGTGGTATATTTAAACTTCTAATCAACATATCAAGAAAAGAAAAGTTGTTTTTGATAGCTAACAATGCGTAAATGTTAAATAAAAAATTTTCAATATTGCTTTAAAATGTCATTATATATTTTTTATTATTTATTTCATATTTTGTGAAACTTTAATGAATTTTTTAATAACAAACTCAACGATTTTTTACTAACAGTCCCTGTGAGCAATGGCAACACTGTACGGTATAAAATACTTTTATCTCCAGCTCACGAGACTGTCTGTCGCAAATTCTATAGATAGGCTATTTTTAAATATTTTGTGATTTTGTTGTTGAATTTTATGCGGCGTAAGTGTGATTTTAATAAATAAAATCAGCAGACAAAAACCTAATAATAAACAACATAAATATCTGAAAGCTTTCAGATTTTAGAACCTAAAAGATTTGTGATTTTCAGACTTTCAGATTTCAGAACATAGAATCTGAAAACTCTCAGATTTTAAGTTATGCCCAAAGGTTCGTCTTTTAGCGTTTTAGGTGTTACTTTTATTTATTAAATATCACGCTCTTCGCACTTAAATCTCATATAATTCTACTCAACAGCAATATCACAAAATATTTAAAAACCGCATATCTTTAGAGTTTCCATTAGACAGTCTCGCGTCTTGGAGATAAAAATGCTTTTATTTTCGTACAGTGTTGCCATTGCTCGCTTTGAAACTCTTGAGTATTTTAATCAAAAATTCGTTCGAGTTTTACAAATATGAAATTGATAATAAAACAAATTCGAAATTCAAAATTCGGGCATCTAGGTGCCCATGTTCGGGTGAAGATTTACGTAATTTAAAATTTGATGGAAAAACATACATACATTTATACAGATTCTTCATTATTTAATTTCTTTACACATAATACAGGCCTGACTTTTAGAGTGAATTTGTTATTTGAATTTTATATCTTATAATTTTGTTACTTTCACCTACAAAATTAGCAATACTTGTTAAAGTGTTTAAGAAAGAAAGAATCGGTTGCAAAGTTATTCGATGTATGTTTTGTGACAGGATAATAAACATGGATAAAAATCAACAAGCGGCAGGATTGATCAACCCCTCTCAAAGAGTGAAGTACGTTTTGACAAGAAACTATGTAATTATTCTCGTCGAGGCCAAGGTTTTATTTTTGAAAGCATGAATAAATCAGAAAACGCTCAAGGTGAGTTCATTTCGTTTCGTATTGATTTAACACACGCATTCGTTCAAGCTAGCGTGTATTTATAAAAAGTGTTGTCATGAAAGTATTCATGTAAAAAATGCATCAAAATATTCATTTCGGATCAATATAGTCTTCTGAAGAATTATCTACCGTCTAGCCTTTCACGAAAAAATGTCTCATGTTAAGCAGTTACAGAAAGCTACTCAGCAAGATCAAGTACCGCCTAAGCTTAGTACCTCACGTTTAAGAGGGGAGGTGTCTGTTATACCTCCTTATAAATCTATTTTTCTCTCAGAGAAATAAGGGAAATGAGTACAGGGGGAGGGAGAGAACACTGCATCTAGACAACCGTACAGTTTTTTAACTGGATGCCATACAGAACATTTTATATTAACCGGACAGAATATTTTATTTTATCGTAAACTCATAGAATATTTTATTCTTGATGAAACTCAGATTAAAAATAAATAAATGAAATACTAGAGATAATTCAATTTAAAGAAAAAAAATCAAGAAAAATTGAGATATAAAAATAAAATAAAAAAATATATATATGAAGCTTTTAAATATTACATTACGCCCAAAAGGGCGTTTTTTTTAACGCTTTGTGAGTTACCTTTATTTATTAAATATCATGTTCTTCACACTTAAACCATAAAATTCAGTTCAATAGCAATATCGCAAAATAATTTTTAAGTGGGCATATCTTTAGAGTTTCCGATACACAGTCTCCCGCGCTGAAGACAAAAATGCTTTTTTTTTTTCTTTTGTACAGTGTTCTTATTGCTCGCTTTGAAATCGTTCAGTTTGTTAATAAAAGATTCCTTAGAGTTTTACAAAATATGAAATAGATAATGAAAAAAATCCAAATTTGGACTTCCTAATGCCCGTATTCGGGTGGAAAAGTACATTTAAAGTACATTTAACGTACATTTTTCAAAATTCAACGGCTCTAGTTACCCTTGGTTTATCACAATGCAAGAAATATATATACATTTATGCATATTCCTCATTATTTAATTTCTTTAAATATAATACAGAGCTGTAATATTTGCTGGCCACCAAATATTGAACCGGCATTTATAGTGAGCCAACGCAAAATGCCGAAACGAAATTAATAGTCCTTCAGGGCAAATTGCCCCTTTGGACTAAAAATAGTAATTTGGAAGCCTCAGATTAAAGCTTAATATATCGAAAAGTTACTGTTAAAAAATCAAAAAATTGCAAAAAATATTTTTAAAAGTTAAAAAATTAGTACTTAAGTATTATCCATGTTAAGCCCGGGAAAAACCACGAAAACGGCCATGCATCCAGCCCGTTTGCTTGGAAATGAACCCAGGTCGAATTAGCAGTATTCAGGAGTCTCACCGCTCGGCCGCTGTCGGGCTTATTGCTCGTAAAATTGAAACAAGGACGTGGAAGTGAAGTTCTTTCGAAGTTCAGAAATTTAGTGTAAAATACGATCAGCAGAACAAATTTTCAAATATTGTAAATACCCGCGAGAATTTTCCTCTCAATTGTTGCAACTGTTGCTACTTGTGAAAAGTGTTTCCTGAATAGAAGTCATTTAGGAAATATTGAAGATGAAATTTTGCATTTAAGAAATTCTTCTTTGCTGCCTACCTACCAGTAAGAGCAATCAAATAGACTTCTACAACGTCATGGAAAGTTTATGAGAGCAAAAAACAAAACAAAACAAAAAAAAAAATGTAAAAATAAATATTACTTCTGTAAAATCTCTCCCCCCAAAAAAGTTAAACATAAAAAAAAAAATAAAAATCTGAAAGGTTTCAGATTTTACATTACGTCCAAAGGGGCGTTTATTTAACATTTTGTGTGTTACTTTTATTTGTTAAATACCATGTTCTTCGCACTTAAACCATAAAATTCAGTTCAACAACAATATCGCAAAATAATTTTAAATTCTGCATATCTTTAGAAATTTCGGTACACGCTCTCCCGCGCTGGAGATAAAAATGTTTTTCTGTACAACGTTGGTATTGCTGGCTTTGAAATCTTTGAGTTTGTTAATGAAAAATGCGTTAAAGTTTTACAGAATATTGTTACGAATTTCACATTTATTTGGCTATTTATTTAGAACTGTAATTAAAATTGGTTTTTATTTTCCCGTGCAACGCACGCAGACGATTTTTGAAGAGAAAGCTACGTCAAAAAAAAATAATAAAAAACATGCATACATTTATGCAGATTTTTCATTTTTTAAAATTTAATGCAAAGCGATAACATTTAGTGGCAACAATTTGAAAAGTGATACGCCGTTTTTGTGTTTCCGACGCAAAATCGCAAAACGAAAGTAATAGTCCTTCGAGACTAAATCCCTTTGGACTAAAAAAAAAAAATCTGAAAGAGCTCAGATTTTAACGGTCGCTCGAAGGGTTTGTTAAGGTTTTTCTAGGCCCTTGCTGAGTTCTCAATCTACCAGTTTGCTGTTGCACTCACTCCTGGCAACCCGTTTCTTTTTGTCTTTTTAGTTTTATTATTAAACATCATTTTCTTCGCCCTTACGCCATATACAGTTCAACAGAAATATTACTAAAATATTAAAAGCAGCATGTGTTTAGAATTCGCAATGAAGTGTTAAGTGTTGGCATAGTTCGCTATATGTTTCTCAGTTTATCATATCAGTGTACAGTTTTCTTAGTAAGATGGCTCAAAAAACTTTTTATCAAAAAGGAGCGTTAGTTCAAAAGGGCTATTAATTTCGTTTTGGCATTTTGCGTCGATTCACAATAAATGGCAAATCACTTTTGAAATTGTTGCCACCAAATATTATACCCCTGCATTAAATTTTAAGAAATTAATTAATGAAGAATCTGCGTGAATGTTGGTATATTTCTCGCACTGTGATAAAACAACGGTAACTAGAGGCATCAAATTTCGAATAACGTACGTCTCCACCCGAATATGGGCAACTGGAAGCCCACATATGGAATTTGTTTCACTATTTATTTTGTTTTTTGTAAAGCCTTTATGAGTTTTTGATTAAGAAATTGAAGGATTTCAAAGCGAGCAATGGCAACAGAGTACGGGGGAAAAAAACATTTTTGTCTTCAGCACGCAAAACTGTGTATCGGAAATTCTAAAAATATGCTCTTTTAAATATTTTGCGATATCGCTTTTGAATTGAATTTTATGGTTTAAGTGCGAAGAACATGATATTTAATAAATAAAGATAACACAGAAAACGTTAAAAAATGCCCCTTTGAAAGCAATATAAAATCTCAAAGCGTTCAGATTTTTTTAGTCCAAAGGGGCTTTGCCCCTGAAGGAGTGTTCTTTTCGCTTTACGATTTTGCGTCGAATTACTCAGAACGTCCGGTTTCAAATTGTTGTCATCAAATATTATTGCCCTGTATGATACTTGAAGAAATTAAATAATGAAGAATCTGCATAAATGTACGTATATTTCTCGCACTGTGATAAAACAACGGTACCTAGAGCCATCAAATTTTGAATGGCGTCATCCTACTGCGAATGTGGGCATCTGGAAGCCCAAATTTGGAATTTGGAATTTTTTTTATGACAGATTTCATATTTTGTAAAACTTTAACGAATTTTTGATTAACAAATTCAAGGATTTCAGAATGAGCAATGGCAGCGTTGTATAGAAAAGAACATTTTTATCTCCAGCGCGCGAGACTGTGTATCGGAAATTCTAAAGATATGCTCCATTTAAAATTATTTTGCGATATTGCTTTTGAACTGAATTTTATGGTTTAAGTGCGAAGAACATGATATTTAACAAATAAAGGTAACACACGAAACGTTAGAAAAAAAGCCCCTTTGGACGTAATTTAAAATCTGAAACCTTTCAGATTTTCTTTTTTTTTCTTTGTCTTATTTTTTAAATTTAATTTTTTTATCATTATAAACGTTTTGTGGGTTAAATTTATTAATTAAATATTATGTTCTTTCTTCTCACTTAAGCTGAATAAAATTCAGTTGAATAGCAAAATCACGAAATACATTAAAATCGATTTACCTTTACAATTTTCGGTAGAGAGTCTCGCGCAGTGGAGATAGCATATTTTAATCCGTACAGTGTTGCCACTGACCGCTTTCAAATCGCTAAGTTTGTTAAAAACTCTGCAAAGTTTTACAATCTATGAAATACATTCGAAATTCGAAATTCGGTCTTCCAAATGCCCAACGTTATTTAAAATTTGATGACCCTAGGCACCATTGTTTCTTCACAGGGCTTGAAACATACATGCATTCATGCAGATTCTTCATTACTTAATTTCTTTAAATGTAATACAGGACGCTAATATTTCGTGGCAGCAATTTAAAAAAACGATTTAAAGTGTTAAGGCGGCCAAAATCCTTTTTCAGCGTAATAGTCTACTCGGGTCTTTGGGGCTTGGGGCAAGGCTTTTGAGGTAATAATTTTATGATGCTGGAATTACAGTTTTTCTTCAAAAAGGAACTTGGAATTTTAATTTAATTTCCTACATGTAATTTTGACACTTTCTGTAGTTATTTGTTTGTTTATGAAGAGGGGGTGCAAAAATAACCCCCCCTCTATGCCACTGCCCTGGTGTCGATGAATTATCGCCAGTTATCTTTGAGCTCGGGCGCCACTTAATATAGTCATTAGTACTTTTTTGAAGCCAAGAAACATAAGGAATGTGCAGTGCTATTGCCGGGACTCGAATATCGGACGTTTCGATTGCAAGCCAGATGAGCTTTTCAGTTATACTGCTGCACGCTGTAAAGGGGGAGAAAAATCTGACAATATATATATATATATATATATATATATATTACGTATTTAACATATGTCAACGCATAAATAAAAGGATAAAAAATTTATTTTGTTTTATAAAACTTCTGCCCTCACTTTTTAATATCGATTTCTTCACAGTTTGCTGAAATTTCGAAACACGCTTTAAGAATAAAATTTCTAATTGGAGTACAGCTTCAGCTCTTTGCAAATCGTCTGAAGACCGTAAAAAGAGACGTCTCTTGCTTCCACTCAGGTGTGAACACCCCACTGAGGCCCCTACTACCAAGACACTTATCACGACGGGGGGCAGCGACCTTTCTTCAGGTAATTGCTTTCGCTGTCATTTGCCGCAAATCGTTAAAGCGTCTGGAATCACTACCACTCATCATGAAGTACGTGATACATTCGTAACTGCAACTGCAACGGCGACAGAATGTCGAACACGGGAATCATAATTTTCCAGGAATATTTCAGAATAGCATGGGTACTTAAATAATCAAGATTTCGACATTGGGATTTTTGATGATGCCAAATAGTAATTTTAAATGAGATAGTTATATATTCATTTATTCTAAATTCGTTTAAATATGACCCTGAAATATGCATCACGAAAAAAAAATTACTATCCCCGTAGCAATGACAATCGCTTTTACTTCCTTGTACGAGTAAAGAAAATATTTTCGTCGCCAAAAATTTCATGTATCATATTGTGTCGTGCCTACCAGTTCGTAATGGATTGATTCCACAAGTCGATAAAACGTTAATAAAATTAATTCTTATCCCAAGAAATAAAATAAAATGCTAAAATTTCCTCAGAGATAGTCGCACAATATCGCAATATCTCACAATAGTTGTATTTTAAACTACTAAAACGTGAATTAGAACTTAATTCAAAACACATAGAAAGCTAATGCGATCTCACCGCGAATTCCCTACAATCAATAACAGCACTAAGTAAACAACTGAGCTGAGATGTTTTATTCCGGCTTTTATAAGCTATTTAATCAAGCACGAGAACATTCTGGTAGTTTCTCGAAGTTTCTGGAAAGTAAAAGAGTACAATTAAGAGATATCTATTCATTAAATCTTAAATGCGCGTGCTTCTGTGTTTTTAATTTTTCCCCGTAGCTTTCTCTTAAAACTCGTCACTCGCTGCACTGCACGGGAAAATAAAGTAATTTTAATTACAATTCTACTAAAAATAACTAACTACATACAAAATCCGTAACACTGCCCCCTTCCCAAAGATTGCACGTCCCGGGCAGTACAATCCTTGGATAGGAAGCCAAACTTACAACTAAGGCAAAAATGCAATAATAAACATTACATTACAAACAACATAAACAATAATTGCAATAAGTGGCTTGAAACAAATCAATTGCTAAATACAAATCAAATACTATCAAATACTAAATACAAGTCTACTATCAAGTACTAAATACAAGCCAAATACTATCAAGTACTAAATACAATTCAAATACTATATAAGGTATTTCTCCCACCTTTTTCGCATGACTTCGTTGTGTAGTGGTCAGCACACTCGACGAGTAACCGAGAGGTCCGTGGTTCGATTCCCTGCGAAGGCGTTGCTCATTCTTCTGTTTCCTTCTTCGAAATAATCTAATGTCTTTACACTGGCGCCCGAACTAAAAAGGTGGTGGATGATGATTCTCCACCACCAGGATTTGCGACTGGGTCCCCCAAACCGCAGTCGCCCTTTAAAAGGGGGAGTATATAAGGTATTTCAGCGGCCTTCTTCTCAGCCTTCGTGGTGTAGTGGTCAACAAGCTCGAGGCGTAACCGAGAGGTCCGTTGTTCGATTCCCGGCGAAGGCGTTGCTCATTTTTCTCTCCCCTTCATCGAAATAACCTAATGTCTCTACAACTAAATACAAAAAGGACCATGATCTTATATTATTCACATTCTTAACACTCCGTACTATCGCCGTACTAAGGAGCTAACGTGTCGTAATGAACGACTTTTGGCTTAGAGTTCAATGACTTATGGATCCGAACCACGACGTCATACAGCTGTTCAGGACTGTGTACAGACCATCTCAAGGTGACTGTAGTTTCCGACAGAGACTTTCCGTCGAGTCGGAATTCACAAGCGCACCTTGTCTCCTTCGTTGAATCGATGTCCAGTAGCTCTCGTGTCGTAACGGGTCTTCATCTTCTCCGTCGCCAAGTTGGCTCGCTCTGGTGAAAGTTGTGCATCACTTCAAACCGGGTCTGGAGATCTTGAATATATTCCTCAGGCGACAAAGGAGCATCCGAAGGAGACCAAAAAAAGATCACAAAGCAAACGAAGGTCACGACCTCCGAGATGCAGAATAGCCGGTAGTCTTGCGAACAGCACTGCCGTAAGCCAGCTGAACGTTCAGCATATGAAGTTTGACTTCAAATTACGAGCCATACGGCAATCTCAATGCACATTAAACTCGGACTAAACTCGTTTTGCAATAAAACTGGAGTGTATAGAAAGCTAGGAATACTGAAATATGATGCCAGATATGTAAAACTTTCGTATACTTCAAAGCATAAAAAAATCCAATTCATAATAAAAATTTTTAATAAAAAATCTGGTGCGGACACCCCATGACTTCCTTGCACGGAATATTAAATTATACGCACTTTTTGCGGCATTTCATTTAAACTTATCTGCTCGAAATTCAAAATATACGAAAGCACAAAACACCAAATACAGTTAAAATTTTTTTAAAAAAATTACAATTAAAATTAGAGTTTCTACGCAAAAGCACGCAAGAAGGTAAATTTTTCGGTTCACAAAACTGAAAGTTTACTTTTGGTCCCACTCGGCAAAAAGACACCGACGGTGCAGAAAGAAACTTAATTCACTATTCTACTATATTTCAAATGTAAACAAATACGGCTGCTATGGTAAAAAAATAGGCTTAGCCGTACTTAAAGAACTTTTAAGCTGTTGATAATTCTACAACTACTGCATGCAGATTAACTAAAGGCATATAAACCTTAACCGGAAGATAGGAACAACATAATTCAATCATTTTTAAAGCAAAAAATGCACAATTTACCAACATATAAGAATACAAAATCCTGAGCTCACACAGCCGAGTAACAGAGTGGCTATATATATATATATAATTTTGATGCGGCCGATTGCAGCCAAAACGGGAAGTGCGTAACTACATATAGGTAGCAGTCCTATATACAAAATTTGAACGTTCTGAGGCTACTCGTTTTTGAGTTATGCCAGATACATATATGCAAGATATATACGTACGTACGTATACAGACGTCACGAAATAATCGCTTCTGAATCCTTTTTAAATAAAATTTATAATCCTTTTGAAAAAAAAAGGTCCTTTATTTTGTCCTTAAGTAGAGATGTCATGCAAAAACATGGTTAAATTGCATTCGATAACGTTCAAATTGGATATTTTCGCTGAAATATGATACTCGGAATTTTTCGTGATTATAATACTTCCTTTACTTCGTACAAGGCAGTAGAAACTCTCTTCTTATTTGTTATCAACCTGAGTGTGGCAAGACTGTGTTTAAAATTATGCAAGATTTCGAACAGAAAATAAACTACATTTAAGGCATAAAAAACGTATTTTATAGTCTAGAAACGCAAAAAAGTAAAAACATTTTATCTGAATATGAAAGTCAGTGGACATGCCGCCAAACTTGCCTGAAGTAGCCTGCAGAAACGTATTCTTATCGTTATTTATTTAGATGATCAACAGATACACTTCATAGATATAAATGTAGAAAACTTAAATCGCTTATCATACATCTTCACATTGCATCGTCATTGTTTACCGCTTTCAAACAAAGTCGCATATTGTGCTGATTAAAATACACCTTTCTTGATGCCCGAATTCCGCAACTTGAAAATACTCCTCTGCATGCTGTTCTGTAGAAAGTAGGCTGCAAATTAAAAAAATTTTCTTTTTTTATTATTATTATTTTTTTATTTGCAAAATGATAGGTTAAAAAGATAATAACAGTTAGTATGCATCCTTCTTTACAAAAACTAAACCAACTTATCTAGAATTGATGGAGTTTACATAAGACCAAGGCGGAGATCTTATAATTATGCTATGACGCTACAGTTATTCATTATTGGTGTTACCGTTAAAGTACGAAATCCCTTATTTCATAGAATACCTAGTTATTCCATGAAATAACTGATCGTGTCCGTTAAAGTGTAAAACTATCTTGCATTTCATGGTTTAACTAGTTATTTCATAGAATAACGATCTGCAGCCCGTTAAAGTGTAAAATAATCTATATTATATATCTCGCTTTTTAGTATAAGGTACATTTACGTTTCGTTTAACAATATGGAATGTTCGTGTAAAACTCAGTGTGTCGACAAAAAATGTTTTTGTTTTAGAAATAATGTTCTTTGTAATTCCAAGTGTCATTTTAGTAATCCTTGTTGTAACAAATGATTTTATGGTACGTTTCCATAAATACCATTTAATAAATAATAATTATTAAATGATAAATTAATAATAAATAATAAATAACTTAATAAATTAGATAAATTAATGAATAATAATAAATAGATAAATTAGATAATAAAATAAATTAGATAAATTGCTTCTTTTTCGTTTTAATTGTCTATTATTAGTTTATTTATAGAATACCTAGTTATTTCATTTTAGATAAATTGTTTATTATACACTTTAACTGTCTCTCATTAGTTAATTTATAGAATACCTAGTTATTTCATAGAATAACTAGTTAAAGTGTCAAATTATTAACATATTACACACTTTAACGGACACGATCAGTTATTTCATGGAATAACTAGGTATTCTATGAAATAACTGCATTATATACTTTAACGGTAACATTTTCACTGAATCACACCGCTTGACGACAATGTTCTATACGTGCTTAATTATAATTAATAATTTTAGAAGTCTCTCGTTCGCTTAACACTTCAGGGTAAAAAGTTGCGAAAATTCAAAAATATTCAGGTTATTCTTGCTTTTCGGGTAGTTGAATGCTGATAAATGCTGATAATCCGGCCACTGTGCTTTCTAACGGCGTGCAAACGGAAAAAGAAAAAAAAATCTGATATGGACATGACTCCCTTACACAGCCTATTAAATTATACAGAGTTTTTGTAGCCTTCATTTAAACTTAATTCCTCGAATTATTCTAATTTCATTAATCGATCCCTGAAGGCAAGTTAAAAATGACGTCAAAAATTGCAAATTCTGAAATTAAATATCGCAGACGATTTTTGTCGTCAATCTTCTTTTGGCCTCTTCTTTTGGTCAAGCTTATTTCTTCTATTTTTTTTTTCAAAACGGGTATGAAACGTTCCCAAATATAAATACAGGAATCGGGAAACCGCATTAAAAGTTAGATTTCATTATTTGTTGAGAATTATCATCTTTTTTTTTTAATTTGAAGTTGTTAAAACGTGAATATATTCATCATATAAAAACGCTTTGTAATTCGAAGTCTGTGACTACAGACCGTACTACTACTATGACTACGGATTGCGAAAATAAAAGCCTGGTAAGAGGGACCAATTTTGCAAAATCCCAAAACCAGGAGATCCAAAAGAAGTGAAATTCAATGTCAATAAATTTCAAAATATCCTACAAATATGCAAAATAAGAATTAAATAAATGGGAAACCAAAACCTAAAAATCATGAAAACGTAAAAAACACAAAACCAGAAAAATTTAAAAGAAGAGGAGGTCAATAAATCTGATATAATGTTATCAAGAGGAGGATACACCAGACTTAATTACAATCCTTCCTCTACTTGAAAAAACACAATATATATATATATATACAAAGGAAAATCATTGTAATAGGACAAAAATTAAAAACAAAATTTTTGAACTAGTCCTGTGTTTGCATAATGTAAATTTTTTTTTTGAGTAGTCAATTTGGCACAGTGTAATGTTTTATTCTTTTTTCCAGCTGTTTCGAATATATGTAGGGAAAATTCTGGACACATTTGAGATATAATTTTTTGTTTTAAAATGAATTTTAATGTCTTTAATAAAAATTTAATTGAATCTTTTTTGGTTTTTGATCTCAAATGTACCAGATGAACAAAACATGTGTTCGAAACATCTTAATCGACTTTTATGAAATTTTAATTCATTTTCCCTTGATGAGTTCTGAATTAGAGTTTCAGTAAAAGGAGATTAGTTTTTATATTTTTTCCTTTTCGCATTTTTATTTTCCGAGTTTGTCCTGCTGATGAACTGTTATTTTAATTTTGATAAGTTTACATCCAGTGTAACCACTTATCCACGGTTGCAGTTATTAATACTGCTGAGAAATTGGCTTGCTTTGATTCCAATTTGACTTCAACTTAAGATTCTTGAAGTTTAATTTACTTCAATCCTGCAGCTATAAAAAAATCCTGTTGGTTAAAAAATTTTTGCTTCTCATTTTTGAGCATATTACTATGTTTCTTTTGGTGTATATAGATATATATTATATAAAGAATAATATATATAAACATATTCTGTTGAAGATACATATCATGCTGCTCCTATCCTCAACTGGTTGGGGGGATTTTTCCTGCAGTCTATGGATAGCAAATTTAGACCTTCTAGACATGATAATGATGGGAATACTGTCTATAACTGCTTAAGAAAACATTAAGATGCAGAATATCATTTGGTAAATCGTGAAAGAAATCAAATACAGTACAGAGCCGTGTGGAACACCAACTTAGATAGGGTGAAGTTCAGAGAGGAATTTTCTTGTCTCACTGAGATTTTCTGTTATTCAGACAAGAATAAATCAAGAGAATATCCGAGGGTTGTTTTTTTTTCAACCTCCGATCGTACAGTATAATGGCTAGGCATACGGCAGGTGGTTGGTGTGCGTAGTAGACGACTGCGCACCTCCCCCTCCACACGCTCTGTCAATGGCGAGTTCAACACGCCATTTTTTGTTGAGTTGCAGTCATTCAACACGCCATTTTTGTTGAGTTGCAGTCACGTAAACATGGCTGTCGCTATTGATTCTCCCGCCAAGTGTGAATTGCGAGCTGTTATTCGTTTCTTCCAGGCAGAAGGGAAAAGTGCAGCGGAAATTTATCGAAGAATGAGGCGAGTGTATGGAGACAGCTTTATGAGTGATGGCGTTGTTCGTGAATGGTGTCGAAAGTTTAAAGATGGCCGAACTGATGTGCATGATGAAGGGGGTCAAGGACGATGAAGATCAAGGATGATGAAGACGGTCAAGGATGATGAAGGGGGTGCATGATGAAGGGGATGCATGATGAAGGGGGCCAAAATTATGTAGAGTTCAAAGAAACCGTCACACCCCTCCTGAACATTTTACGAAGAGGGTATTGCAAAGCTTGTTCACAGATATGCCAAATGCCTCAGTCGTCAAGGCGATTATGTGGAGAAATAACCTGTATTGTACTTTACTTTTGGTAATAAAATCTTTTTCATATATTCACCTGTCTTTTCTTTATAGCCCATCGGAGGTTGAAAAAAAAAATAGCCTACGTATACACGTTCAGAGTCTGTTTTAATAAGCTTGTATAACAACCTCTCCAGCTTTAGCCACCTCCAACAAGAGCAGAGATGTGTTCTGCTAATAGTGAACTGCTGAACAAATGTATTCGATAGTTCTCAGAGGCTGCATGGCTGTAGACAGTCCCAAAGAGGAAATGTCACCAGGATGATATGCTCCCATTTTGTCATCACCCAGATACCAGTTGCGTTCTTTGCTGCTTGACTTTGGTATTCAGACGAAAACCGAATAAATATAACATGAGTATAACATAGTCGAACCGAATAAGTATAATATATTTGAAATGAATGAGTGTAATATCGTCGAACCGAATAAGTATAATATAGCCGAACTGAATGAGTATAATATAGTCGAAACGAATGAGTGTAATATAGACGCAAAACGCCAAAAAGGTTTCGTTCGTCCGTTCACGCTATGCCGGGAATAACGCAGAAATTGTGATGTGTCCGGCCCATTAAAAATGGTGCCATAACAACACTTCACGTAAAGATTACTTCAAACGAAAATCCTCAAAGAGAAAAATCAATAAAAGTTGAGAGATAGGAGAACATTTTCTCCTAGTTTTGAAAAACTAAAACAGAGTTATAATGAACTGGAATGGGAAATGAAAATCATTATACAATTACAAAAGGATACACAAAATACAAACAAGAATTTCCAGTAGAGACAAAAAATTACTTTGTACAATTATACAATTACAGGAGCACATGTCTAGAGTTTACGCTGGAAAATTTGAATCACTTAAGAGGTAACCAGCATAAAGATATAAGTAATTCTTCGTCTTTTTGGAACATTTCGCATTCAAACAAAGAGAAATTCCTAAGATAATAATAAATAGCGGCTTTCCTGGTAAAAATTAGTGTTGATTTTAATAAGAAACATGTTAATTGTTTCAATATTAAGGTCCTCGTACAATCTTTGATTACGCTGGTACAAATGTGTGTAAGTAATAATACGCAGATATTTATTTTGTATTTGTATGAGTAAGCCTTTTCTGAGAAAGGTAGTCCAAGCAGGTGATGCATAAGTGAGGATTAGATGCACAATGGAGACATAAATTAGAAGTTTCTTTCTTTCTCAGATCGATTTTGGCATGTTTACTAATTTACTAATTTTCTGAGAAAAAGTAAGCCTTTTCTGAGATCGATTTTGGCATGTTTACTAATTTACTAATTTATTATTTCGGCATGTTAAAAGACTGTTAATGACTTTTTGACTAAAAATGACCCTTTGCTAAATGACCCTCTACAGCAGTGGTCTTAACATTTTCAAAATGATGTTCCAATTAAGCTTCCAATTGAAATAAACACCTAAACATCAGGAGATATTTGTTTTTGAGTACTTTGGGAACGCTTCGTCAATGTGTAAATTTTAAAGTGTACTTCATTGCTTCAAAGCTTCCTTCACTGCATATTTTTGGAATAATTTCATTTTCCAGGTTTTTGTTTGGTAATGTATGCACTTGCTTTTTACGAATTGAGATTTCTGGGGATTGATGGATATTCTACATTTCGCGCACCAGTCCTTAATACTTGACATTAACTCTTGGAGTTTTTGATGGCATGATTTGCATATGTTGATATAACTGCCAGTGCGGTGTCATCAGCACAAGGACCCATGAAATAATTTATGTTATTCCGTCGTTTAAGAAAGTCACTCACATAGAATAGGTAAAGAATAGGGCTTAAAATGGAGCCGTGTGGGACTCCAACCCTTATTTCTCTCAAATCCAATTGTGCTTTACCAGTAGTAACAATAAATTTCCTATTTGGGAGAAAAGACATCATTAAAAGTGTATTCTTACGATATAAATTCATCTGTATTAATTTCTAAGTTAGGCTCTCACGCCAGACTCGGTCGAATGCTTTCGCCACGCCCAGCACGAGTAAGGCAGCATTTTGATAATTATGAAGAGCAGCGCCAGCAAACTCCACAACTCTTACTAATTGTTTGTTTTTTCTAAACTCGAATTCTTCAGTGGTGGAAGTTCAAGATATGATTCATCGTGAACGACCACAGAAAATGAGTCAATCAAAAATTTTTCCTGAGTCTGATAGTAGACTGATTGGCCTATAACCATCTGGCCTGGTTTTATGTTTACCACGTTTAGTTAGAAGCATGATTTTAGTATGTGAAGTACGTATTTCCATTTTTAGGAAAGTGGAAAATATTTAAACAGGCATTTATTACTAAGTTTTGCAGTAGTATTTTAACGTCAGTTTTTGATTGTTACGTTATAAATATTGCCAAAGCCTGGTGCATTTCGACTTTTTAATCTTCTAGTGATATTGACAAATTTGTTTGGGGTTGAAAAATCAGTAAGGAACATTAACTAGTCTCTAACAAAGTAAGAGACTTTGTATACAAACTTGATATCCCGATGAGAAACATTTGGCATATATTGGTTTTCAAGGTGGTCCGTAACAACTGTTACGTTTTCTTTATGCGCCGTAAACACTGTTGTGTTTTCTTAGTGCGGCAATGTTGCTTTATTCTTAGGCGTATTACAAGTATAGTTCCTTTTTAAATTTATTTATAAACGACTAGGAGGAACCACCTACGGCATCGAGACTAAGAATTTTACTTTCCATCTGTCATTTCGATATACACTTATATTTTTATTACTTTGTTGTGTCTGTTGAGTTCTCTTTTAAGATAAGGATTCCAAAACATTAATTTTCCAATTTCGTCTGATGTGATAAGGCAATTTATCAACGAACTGGTCTTGCGGCACGGTGCGGGAAGCTGCCACTAGTGCACTATAAATGCTGTTAGGAAGATTATCTATCGATGAGTTAATCACTTTACGATTTTCCAACCTTTTATAGGTTGGAAAGGTAGAACTTTGTTCTATGGATCATAAAAAAGTCTGCAATCTGTTATATTATCAGTAGCGTTTTCTTTTAATTTAGAGGTGCCTAATGTAACCAGAATAAGGATACAATCAGAATTAAACTCGTACTTCATCTCCAGTCGCATGTTGACTGTCGTAGCAGTTAGATGTAAATTAAGGATATTATTAAATTAATCAATAGATCAAAGTAAGGCCTGGAGATTCTTTGGACGAAGACTTTTGATACTTTGTGTTTTGCTGGCATTAGCAAGAATTATATCTTGCTTTTTTTTCCGGTACCTCAGTCAATCCCCGGGGGGAGTTACCACACGTACAAAACCTCAAGGAGCGTTCCAGTAGGGAAGATCTGATACAATTGAGAAAATTTAGAAAATAAGAGACCCTCGTCTCAAAACGAAGAGCTAACCAAAACCTAACTAAATAAAATTCTGCAAACAGTCAAACTGGTGAGAAAGACGCCTTGACATCATATATATATATACTGTTTTCTGATCTGTCAAGATGGTTAGTGGTAAGTTGTGATTACCTTTCATTCTTCAGGATGAATCTAGCTTTTTGATAAATTCTTTTATTGCTAAACATTTACATATATTTACATCATAACTCAGGAATATTCGTCACCTCGCTCACATTCTCTCGACTCCCGATTCTCGATTACTCTCGTGCGCTCTCTATCCGCGGTTTTTCTACAATGCCATTCGGCCATTTTCTATGGGCTGATTACATTATATCTCTACATATAATAAAACAAAGAGTATGTGTGTGTGGGGGGGTGTTTTTCGTTCGTGTTGCGAGTAAGCTAATAGACCCAGGGCCACAAAATTTGGTACATAGGTGTATCTACACGAGAGCCAGTGCACCTCGAAGCGATTTTTTCGAAATTCGAATTCGAATATTTTTTATTTTATGTTTTGTGGCCAAATGGCGTCATTTTGAGACATAATCGGCTACAGGACAGCGAGATTTCACTCTATACATTTCATTTTTACATCGTCGTGAAGCGTAGACACTTAGCTATTTTACGAACTTAAAATAAATTTCGTATTTCAATAAATCGATTAAATACGAATTTATTTAGGAAGGTGAGCTTAACACCTTTTCAGCGGAATTTTTTTAAAAAAAACCTTATTTTAAAAAATGGGCTGTTTATTTTCCTTTGATTTTTGGACACGTTGAACTTTAATCCTTTCGACTCCTTTTAAAAAAAGAATTTTGGAAAAATAATAATATTTTGTATTTTTTTAAAATTTTTTAAATGAAGCTTCCGAATACACTTCTCACATCTCAGATATTTTAAAATGTAGTTTTGGCAACAATTTTCCTTTCTTATTGTTGTTGATAGATTTTTGATGAAATTGCATCATTTTGAATAGTTTCATTCTTTTAAAAATTTCGGATTGGCAACAATCTTTAATCGTAGTTCTTATGTTACTGTTTTTAAGAGACTGAAAAGTTTAAGAAATTAAAAAGTTGTTTCTTTTTGCAACGGTAAATTGTTTAATTACTTTATTAGGATAATTAACATTTGTATCAAGGGATATTGCTTATTTCATTGTAATATTATGTTTTAATTATATATAATTTTAATTATAAAAAAGTTTTGCATGATATTTTTTAATCTGTTTAAGTTCTTAATCTGTTTATACCATTTGAGTTCTTAAGATTTTGCAAAGGGAAGTTGGTTAATTTATTTATTAGGATAAGTAATATTTGTATTAAGGGATACTGCATATTTCATTGTCATTTTTTATATGTATAATACATTTTTATTGATTTCTTTTTTGATAAAGTTGTTCTGCAGAGTAAAATTCTGTGCGAAATGTTTTGTTTTTTGAGTTTCTTTCATGTTATTTTTTGCTTATTTCACTGTTTGTAAGATATTGAAACGTTTTGCATGATTTTTTTGCATGAGCCAGTGCACCTCGAAGCGAGTTTTTCGAAATTCGAATTAGATTTTTTTTTTTTTTTAATTTTGTGTTTTCTGACGAAATCGCGTCCTTTTAAGACATAATGGGCTATAGCAAAGCGAGATTTTACTCTATTGAACAGTTTAAGAAATTGAAAGATTGTTTCTTTTTGCAAAGGTAAATTGTTTAATTAATTTATAGATCTATATTTAAAAGGGCGAGTCTTTCTGTGTGTGTAGGTGTCTTTCGTTCGTACTGCGCGTAAGCTAATAGACCCAGGCCTATGAAATCTGGTACACAAGATGCATCTAGACAAGATGAAATAGTATCAAATTGATAATTTTCTCTCATTATATGAACAACAATGGCACACAGCCATTGTTGCTGATATCAGCACGGAAAAATGAGGGCGATAATTCTGTGCTGTTTTTAAATTTAATGTTTCTCTTGGATACTGGACGTTTGTCTAGAGAAGGCAGCAGGAAGTTGGTTAATTTATTTATTAGGATGATTAATATTTGTATTAAGGGATATTGCTTATTTCATTGTATGCTTTTTATATGTAATGCATTTTCAACTGAATTTTTTTAACGTTGTTCTTTGTTTCTTTTTCGATAAAATTGTTCTGCAGAGTAAAATTCTGTTCAGTTTTCAAATTTAATGTTTGGTGTTCTCTTTAGGCATTTTTCCGGTACACTTAAAAGCCAGACGAAGGCTGGCCGCGCAGCGGCTAGTATATATATATGTGTGTGTGTGCGTGTGTGTGATGTCAAGGCGTCTTTAAGATATACTGGCATCCATATATAGAGAGAGATAGATATACAAATTAGAAAAGTAGACAAAGGTGCATTTTTCAAAAATTACGAAAGAATCAGCAAGTTGAAAATTAGCGCCTACTGCTGTTAAATGTTATAAATAAATTTAAAAAATTAGGATTAAAATTCTTAGAAAAAGCTGTAGGAAAACCTAGATGTAGCCTATTCCTTATTATTTTTTTTTTTCAATAAAACCTTGCAAAAAGGAAAATTGTTTTTAAAAAACAATATTTGAATCGAAAATGCATATAAAACATGGAACATGGAACCTATGAATACCGAAAACATTTGTTAATCTCTTTTATTCAAAGCTTCAAACATACCTTGTAAAGGGAAATGAGTTTTGAAGCCTTAAATCAAGTCGATTAACTAGACAAACTAAAACTGCGTTCCAAGTTTCGTTCCAACAAATCCACTGAGACTTCGAACGGCCTAGCAAACTTAAATTTTTTTAAACCTACGAAGTCTCATTGAATTTATCTCTTTTCCCGACTTGTTTCAGTTGTCCATTTATAAAAGTACTGAAGTTGAAATAAGTAGAACTAATAAAGACTAAAAACTGAAACAGTGAATACAAGTAAATGGAATATATACAAATGAAAGCCTAAATAAGTACTTGCCTATCAAAGCAAACGATCAAAATTAATTTAAATGCAAAACGAAAATTCAAAAAAAAATTATAGCAAAAATTAAAACTTAGAAAGCTCAAATTGTTTTCATACATGAAAATTAATTTGATTGTTCTGTGTAAAAGCAAAGAAAGGGCCATATATATATATATACGGATGTCAATCTACCACATTTCTCTCAATGTACCACATATGTAATGATAGCATATCATATTTAAATGATATCTAATTTTTAGAACGATGAACTTGCACATACTGTTTTACAGAAATTCAGCTGAGGAATAAATGTCCCATTGAGGTAAGTAGCACGTAATCCAATCCTACCGGCTAAATTGTCATGAAATGAAAGCACAATTTTGGAAGTACTGAAGTAAGACTGCTGAGATGTAGAAACGTAATGTTGTTTAGCGTAGATACGTGATGTTTAGAGAGTTCATCCATTTGCAAGAAGAAGCAGTCCAGCCGGATTAAATTTCATATCTATTTAAATTCACATTTGTGGCCACAATTCACTTGGCACTCCAATCGTGCCTATTTCCAGAACATTTACAATTTTGATACTATGGTGATAGAGGTCATCGTAGCAGTACATTAGATGATTGCGACAGGGCCTTAACAGGATGAAAGCGCAAGATAAAAGGTAAGAGTGTCGTAGTAGTAATGCACAGGAAGAAGGGAGGGAGTCAAAGAGTTTTGGTTTACAATTATTTGATTAGGCAGAGATATCTGAATTAAACGTTACGTAAGATCGCATGATTAATTGGAATGACGCAGTTTAGACTTACGGCGATATTTTTAGGCAGAGAGAAGGAGTCTCCAAATTAAAAATAAAACTAAAAGTTTTAGCCAATTAAAATTAGAAGTTTGCTTTCATATTTTTTATCTTATATATATATATAATGTCAAGGCGTCTCATTTGTCTCTTACGATAACAAGGAGTCTCATATATACGATATATATATATATATATATATATATATATATGACAACGTGCACCGCATATATACAGCACAGTGCTTAAAATGAGAACTAAAGCATTAAATATTACATGCATAAAAAATGAACAAACGAAGAACAGCACTCTAGACTTCCACTGATCAAGTAACGCCAAACATTTTCAAATCATTCTGCAAGCATAATCTTTAAGCATAATCGAAGGCAGGGCCTGAAAAATTAAATGTTCCACATATTTGCGCATTCGCACAAATTATTTGATCTTAGAGATTGAAACGAAACAAGTAAATTGGGAATTTATCGTGATCAGCTAAAAACTGAGATACTTTAATATTATTACAGAGGAAAGACTCGGAATGCAGTCTATGGTAAATAGAAGGAAAGAACTTTTTGGTGCCCTCAGCATTACAAGATGAAATACCTGGTTGTAACGAAAAGTTTCCACCAAAAGCGTTCTTAATAAAGTTAGGAGAAAAAACATGAAAGCAATATCTTAAGTGTGGATAGTAATCTATGATTTTCACCCAAATCTATGATTTTCTAAGGTTTTGGTAGTTTTTGAAAGCCTTTGGCCCAGAAACTTGGTGGCCGTGAGCCCCAAAACAGATCAACCTCACTTCGGACGTCCTATTCATAATGGAAGATGGCACCAGCAAGATGTAAAACCAACAAGGTGTCAAAGAAGGTAGGAGTCCGAAGGAGCGACATCGGGGCTATATAATGGCTGTGGAAAAAAATCCCATTCAAGTTCGTACAGAGTCCAGTGGGTGAATGCAGACACATGTGGTCTTGCATTATCTTGATGAACATGACCTTTTTGCGTCGGAACTCAGTTCGATAGCAGCGCCACTACTGACTAGCATCTAGCTGTACACCTTGCTGTTTTACCTTTTCCCTGACACTCTTCGCGAATGATAGCGTGGCAATCCCACGAGATGCAATGCATGATCTTTTTGTCAGGCAAATTGAGCTTTGCGATGCAGCCGACTGGTAATCATCCGAGCGCAGACCAACCCCTTTTCAACCTGTGTTGTTGAAGTAAATCCACTTTGCATCACAAGTGACGATACGGTCCAGAATTTTGTCCTTGAGTTGATATTCCAGAAGATTAGTGCAAACACGTCTGTCAGCTCATGCGGCACCCAGCGATTGACCTTGCAATGCATATGCGGTTTATGCGACGCATAGCGCGACCAATAGACAAGGCACTAACGTCTAACTAATTAGCAAGCTCTCGAGTGGTTACATTCTGATCTTCTTCCACAAGTTCTCGCAGGCCGGCCTCAGCAACATCAGTAGGCCGGCCAGAGCGCTCCGCTTCTTGAATACCATAGTCCTTGTTTTTGAATTTTCTTTATTAAACCTTCACAGGGTCATATGATACAATATTAATACTTAAAACTATACACATGATTTGGTGACATTTTGTAGATGACTTTTTCCAGCAGAACTGGAAGTAAATGATGGTTCTAATCTGGTAGCGCGATAGTTCCATTTCAGACACCTTGTACTTAATGATAAGGATATGTTTTTACAAATTTCACAACACAGTGTTCTAAAGCAAGTTCCTTTCTTTTAAATGGAAAACATCGTTTGGCAAAATATGATTAAACATGTCAACGAGAACTGTTTGTGCAGACGATATTTGCAGTTTTGGCGGGAAACTTTCGTTAAAACATGATATATTATTCATTCCACTAAGCTAAAAGCTTCTTATAATTAAAGAACATCCAATAACTCTTTAGAACGCTAATATTCCCATCTATGGGTAAATTTAGACCATCTTAGCTATCTTAGATCAGATCTTTCATTTCCATAGAATCTTCAACTATTTTTAAAATAAGTTCTGTGAGAATGCATTTTGAAAATTCTGATTTAAAAAAGAAATCTGAAATTCAATTATCAACGCACGTTTGAATCCTTGAAGAGAATCCTTGATAATATATATTTCGTCATGGGAAAAATTAACCAAATAAATAATCAAACGCAAATAAAAGATAAGCAAAATAAAAATTACAGTTTTGCAGTTGCTGTGATCTTCGAACCCGAAAAAGTGACACACGGTGTTCTTTGCTCCATGACGAAATGTTTCATTCTTACATTTTTTGTTATAGCTGTTATCACGTGTTATCTGACACGTCATACTTCATCTATCTAACACTTTGCACCAATGGTTAAAGGACTTTGATCAAAGATATGACTCTGTTAGGGTTAACTTATACAGACACGAGTCTAAATTGTTGGTTTTTTTCCAGGGGCAAAGTGTTATTATAATCTGTTCAAAGTACAGAACAATTGTTCAAAGTACGCTTTAAAAATGCTAGATAAGAGAAAAAATCCATTTAATGCATTCTTTTTCTTTCAACAAAACTGGCAACGAAATTAAACGCTGTGTCATTTGATAGTCAAAAAACTATAGTACGTACATTTTTGAGCTGCGTTTCTTACGAGCGAATGTTGGCAAAATGCGTTTTGATTTTAACACGGCTTAAAATGCGTCCTAAAAGCAGACAGCGGACTCTAAATTCAAATTCATGTCACATAACAGCGTTAAGTATAAATTTTGGAAATATTAGGAAGTTCTTCGAAAGACTGCTAAAAATGTTCTCACCTTCAAGCAGAGAAATAGGTGCCGAAAATATCTTTTAAAGATTAGAATTTGTTAAATTAATGTCTTGTAATGAGCAAGAAAACCGCAAAATTAAATAAATATAATTAATAGCAAAAGTAATAAATTGAGTAACACGGTGAATCCTCGTTTGTATCAAAACATTCAATACATTTCAGAAGAAAAACTCTTTTAAAAGAATTTTTTTCTTTGTCACACGATGTGAAATAGCATCATAGCTGATATTTTGGGGCTATCATATAAAAGGTAAAATAGTTCTGCATTGCAAATGATGGTTAATGACGAAGGATTCGATGTTGATAGCTGATTGGTTCTTGGAATCGAACAACTTATAATTTGCCAAAGAAAGGAGAAAATCCTGGGTCTTTCTTTCTGTCGTAAAGCAGGTCGCAAAATTGTTTGCAGCAGATTTTTATTTGACATAAATGTATGTGTCATACCAGCCTAAGGCAACCACCTTCAGTTTCACGTTATACTACTCTTCTGCGCAACTGGTCGCCTTAAAAAGGGAATGTTGAGTTCTGGGTATTAATGTTTCCAGAAAAACCAGCCTCTTTCATAGCATGTTGTCTTAGATGATGGCCAAGAGTAAGTTTCCTTGTCGTTTGAATGGTAGGTTCTTATCAACAATCGTAAAATTGGAACTTTTTCCGACTGACAAGCCGAGACACAAATTTCTAGTGTTAGCAAGTTTGATTTATTTGATCAAGGCAAAGTAACTCAAGGGCTATCTGTCTGTGGGGAGGGATGACTTCATGGAGAACTCTTTAAGTATCGTCAGTTAAGTATATAAGAAGTTTTCTACTTCCTTACCGCGTACCTTCGTGGTGTAGCTGGAAGCGCGGGTTACTAATTGGAAGATCAAGAGTTCGAATTCTGGTGAGGACAATAACTGATTCTTGATGTCTCTAGCTTCAAAAAATTTCATTTGGTCTACAGCTGGCACCCTAACTAAGATATAGTGGACGATATTTCTGCGTCACCTAGATTTCGGACTAGGTACCTTGACAGTCACTTTTTTTTTTGGAAAATACAGAACGCGCCATCGTTTAACGAAATACAGTTATGTGACACAATTCAATATTATGCGACAATAAATTATTAGTTCATTACTACAAAGCTATCTCAAAGACACCCTGACGTGCCCTAGAGCGATGTAGTAGGGCTGCGTTCATAAACTGTACTGCGTTACAAATAGTACGGTGATAATATGGTTGGTCATCAACACTGATATGACAGAGTGCTTTCAGAGACAGTCATGAGCAGTCAATATTAAGAACTGAGCAATTCGGGAACATATGGGGAACATAAATAACATCCTAACCAGGGCGAGCAATAAAGTCGCTGAACATTGGTAGTCCATCTGGGCTCATTATCATTACCATTATAAGGGCACAGCCCCGATACTCCCAGCCGGCACAAGCCGGCCGTATGATCAAAAAACGAAACTGACCAACACCTGAGCTCATATTCCGATGAAAGAGATTTTTTCTGTGGTTCACCTATGTGTAATGAGAATACGAACCCGAGCAACTTTCCTTTAAAACGTTCTTCACTAAGGCATCTCTCACCTTAAACAGATAGCTTTCGTGTACTTTACCATATTCCGAATAACCTTGTAGAGTCATTAGGCTATTTCTTAAAAGGAGGGATGAAAAATGTGCAATGCCCTCCCCGGGACTCGAACTTGGACCTATTGAATACCTACCGAGTGCGCTACAGTTACACCACGAGGGCATGTTGGAAGGAGGACAAAATACCTCATAAATCTCATCTAGCCCTAGTAATACAAATTAATGTTTGGTCCAAGGAGCTGCAGATATTCCCGATATTTAAAAAGTGTAATTATGTAGGAGACCGTACTGAACAAAAGGCCTGTAGAGCTGATCGTGAATCCGAGAATTAATGAGACTTCCTCACTTGTCTCATTTATTTCATTTGTCTGACAACATAATAAAAAAAAGGTCCTTGAATTTTAGCATGGCGAGGACCATATGATTGCGTCTGATCGTTGGCATAAGTCTTAAACACTTTAAGCTGCATTCAGATGACGGTATAAGTGGCATAAGAGGCGTTTCCAGGCAATCAGTCTGTGCTACGTCACAAAATCTCTGGTTTAGGGTTCTTGGCATAAAATTCGAAGTTTTCAACTTTATGCCGACTTGGGTTAAGCATCGACCAGTCACAGCGAACGCGCGAAACCTGAGTGTGAAAACAGAGCGCGAAAGCTGTAGACACATCCACGCATGCGCAAATTTAGCTTCTCTAATTGGGTGCGGCTTAGACCCTGTGTCGCAGGTGTGAACGGAACTCCCGCATTTTACTCCTTGTGACTATGTGACATTTGCGTCACCGTCTGAACGCAGCCTTACAGGTCACCCAACCTCATACTAATTTTGGAAAAGAATCTCCCGAGAGACGGATCTCACCTTTCAAACCTCACCTTTCTTCCCCAGCCACCAAGCCTTTCCACACGATTTTCGCCTCTTCTTGTATTTTAAGTGCTCTCATGCTGCAAAGACAATACACACTTATTTTACAAGCTTTATCCCGACGATCACAAGCTAGCAAAGTTCGTTCTAACGTATGTCGCACGCTTTTCAAATGTTTAACGCACGAAGAAAATTAACAAGCGCGTGCACAAACAGGCCTCTAATGAAAACAATGGTAATGATAATTATTGGATTTTTGCATTACTTTTAAAATAAATCGTATTAAATAATTTTTTATATATTAGTTGGCATTTAATACGCAGGTTTATGTTACGCCATACAACTGTAGGGTGCGCTTGCGCTGTCTCTTAATGTTGTAAGTACACGTTTTTAAACAGCGACTAGCACGTAGTACGTTGCCTGCAAAGGTAACTAATAATATATGTGTTTATATATTGCACTGTATGTTCATATAGTTATACACAAAACATAGATTTGTTAAAAAAAAAAAAAAAAAAAAAGAAAAACAGCAAGCGATTTTAAAACTGAATGGCCTAATGAAGTAACGCAAATTTCAACTTTGAGACGGAGACACAAACAGTAAAAATAAATCAAGAATTCCAGTATGGGAAATACGACGAAGAAAATGAAGTTATTCTAATTATTCTGTATACTCTTCCTTTACTTAAGGGATATATGAAAACTACGAGATGAAAATACTTGCTTTTCTGATCGCTTCTTGGACCCAGCTTCACCAGTGGCCGAGTGGTTAAGACTGCTGAATATTAAGAATGCAGCTCGGTTTCGAGCCCAGGCTAATTTCGCTGCATTGGTTGCTATTCGCGATTTTCTCCATCTCTAGCATGAGTAACAGTAAGTTAATTTCCCTTAGAAAGTCCTCCACAAAGGCATCCGTCCTTCTAAACAGATAGCCCTTGCCTGCCTTGCCATGTTTGAATAACCTAACCTAACCTCTTTCGCTTAACCAGTGGCTTAACGTGCAAGACCAGTGAACGTTCGTAACGCGTATCCAGGTGAAAGAGCATGCTGCGTGGGTGTTTTTTCGCGTGTATGGGGCAGTTTCCCTGAAAACATTATCCTCGAAGGCATCCCTTACCTTAACGCATAAGCTCTTAAAACCACGTGAGGCCAGGTCGCTTAAGTGCTTTGTTTTAATCAATTAAATATTGCTGCTTATTTTCCCAAAACAGCCTTCGTGGATTTGTTAGTATTTATTTTAACCTATCTCTATATATAAATTGAAGAAAGAGTCTGTCTGTCTCTGTGTGTGTCTTTCGTTCGTGTTGCGCGTAAGTTCTAGATCCAGGGCTACGAAATTGGGTACAGAGGCGCATCTAGACAAGAGCCTATGCGCCTCGAAGAGATTTTTTCAAAATTGAATGAGTTTTTTGTTTTATTGTTTATTTTTTTTATATTTTATGTTTTTTTATGAAATCGAATCAAATCGATAATTCTCTCTCATTTGTATTATATCTCATTATATTAATATTATCAACAATGCCACGCAGCCATTGTTGCTGAAATATCACTGTTGCCACTCGGAAAAATGACGGCGATAATTCTGCGCACTTTTTAAATTTGAGTTCCCCTTGGATACTGGACTGTTGAGAGAAGGTAACGGGAAATTCTTTAATTTATTTATTAGGATAAATAAGATATTTATAAGAGATATTTCTTATTTCATTGTAATTTTTTTATATGTAATACAGTTTTATTGAAATTTTTTTTTTTTTAATTTATTTATTTTTAGTCCAAAGGGGCAATTTGCCCAAGATGGACTATTAATTTCCTTCTGGCATTTTCTGTTGATTCACTACAAGCGTTGTTTCACTTTTTAAAGTGTTGCCACTAAGTATTATCGCCCTATATTTAAAGAAATTAGATAATGAAGAAGCTGCATAAATGTATATATGTTTCTCGCAATGTGATAAAACGACGGTACCTAGAGCCATCAAATTTTGAATAACGTAATACTCCTGCGAATATGGGCATCTGGAAGCCTAAATTTTAAATTTGGAATGTTTTATTATCGATTTCACATTTTGTAAAATTTTAACGAATTTTTGATTAACAAATTCAAGGATTTCAAAGTGAATAATGGCAACGTTGTACGGAAAAAACATTTTTATTTCCAGGGCGCGAGACTGTGTATAGGAAATTCTAAAGATATGCTCATTTTAAAATTATTTTGTGATTTTGCTCTTGAACTGAATTTTATGGTTTAAGTGTGGAGAACATAACATTTAATAAATAAAGATTGTAGGGATTTATATTTATTTTAAATAACCAGTTAATTTTAAGTAACTTTTCTATAAGCCTTCATTCCCCTCATTGTCAGTACCAGAATATTTAAATTTGGTAATGCAAATTCTACCAGTGGAAGAAT
The DNA here is from genome assembly GCA_000611955.2 of Stegodyphus mimosarum. Classification (NCBI taxonomy): domain Eukaryota; kingdom Metazoa; phylum Arthropoda; class Arachnida; order Araneae; family Eresidae; genus Stegodyphus; species Stegodyphus mimosarum. The sequence goes on along the minus strand of KK112529.1, from coordinate 14,442 downwards.
AAGTTAAATATCGACGTTCCAGTAGAGAAAAAGAGAGTCTGGAAAATTGCCGTGCGTGCTTATATGCAAACTTCTGTTTAGCAGTTACTGCTGGTTTGACGTGGCTTAAGCGCTACTTTCTTGCTGCCACTAGACTCATTTACGCGCTGTAGGCTATAGGATTATATGAGCCCTGTAGAGTAATTCTAGTACTTGTGAACATCTTAAATTCTCAAGTTTGATTCTACTGTTTTAGTTACCGCCCAAGTTGAGGCGTAGTATGTTAGCGTCAAGTTGACGCATTGTAAATAAGTTAAAGAGTTTAATAAAGGGTAGTTTTAACCCTTCCTCAGTGTAATCACTATTTCTCAAGATTCTACACAACAGAAAGACAGTAGAACTTTAGAAGGTAACACATAAAACGTTAAAAAAAATGCCCATCGGACGTAGTTTAAACTCTGAAACCTTTCAGATTTTTTTTTTAATAAAGTTGTTCTGCAGAGTAAAACTGTGCGGTTTTTAAATTTAATGTTTGGTTTTCCCTTTAGGCATTTTTTCGGTACTTTTAAAAGCCAGACGAAGGCTGGCTGCTTAACGGCTAGTGTAAAATAAATAAGAGAGCGTTTTTCCTTAGAAGGCATCATTCCTCTTAAGAAATAACTTCGGTGTACTTTCTTATATTTACTAAACCAGGCGAACGAACCCTATTCTTGTTTACTGTAAGTTAAACTGACCCTTTCAATGCTGTTTCGTTTAGTGTTTTGATTTTTAGGAACACCAAAAAAGAGTATAACTTATTCCAGGAAACTGTTGTAAATATTTTGAACAGTGTTTGCACATACTTAATGATGAATTACAGATTACTTTTTTATAAATCGCATTCCTTCTTTGAAAACAGGTTAGATTCTAAATCGAAGTTTTGGCTGCAAATTTGGCGTCATTTGAAAAATGACGCTTAAACCATTTCATGACTGAAATTTTAGTGCAAGAATTTCAATTATTAAGCGGTTAAATGGAAACCATTAGCATATGAATCTTTTCACTGGCGTCTGTAAATAACTCCCGCTGATTGTTTTAAGTCACCCAACAAACGCTTTAATGTGCGATGTGCACATTCAAAACACGCCTAATGCTACGCACACCATATATTTTGTTTTAAACCCCATCGTAAAACCTTCTGCGCGTTCCACGACTGTACAGAAATACACGACATGCTGTGACGTAACGCTTACACGCCTAGCGCATGAGTTGCCAGTTCACCCTTGACAATTCAATGGGATTAGGTGCACGTGCATTACATAACGTTTCTCCGATCCAAGTTCTTTTGCGTGCTGCATATCTTTCTTCGCTTTTCCACAGAACACTCTTTGTTTCCGTCAGTTATGAGGCTGAGGAAAAAAGAAAAGAAAAAAAAAAGATACAAAAAAGAGGGTATGCATTTTAAAAAAAACAAAGGAAAAAGTGCAAAAGGAAAAGAACGGTAAGCGTAATTCCAGCAAGAAGAATTCGACTACAGAGGAGATCTCAATCAGCAGACCACACATGGGTGGCAGCGTTGTTCGGTAGCAAGTCACATGACGATTAATAACGGAACAAGTAACTTTTCTTATTTTTTTACTTACGAAGTTTTTTTTCCCTTTTTTTCCGACTGCAATCGTCTGCAACGCGGGATAAGGTGAATGCTTTGTGACGAGGCTAGTGACATGAAATCAATAAATGACCAAAAATGGAGGATTGAATAATAAGATTAGTATTTCTGGATTTCAGTAGCTATTTCATTGCTTGGTTTTCGATTACATTAAGCTTATCTTAGTTAACATTCAATTCGATTGGCGAATTAAATTTATGAAGTTATTAACAATTTATAACTGCGTTACGGGTATTCAAAAATTGATTTAATATGAGTTTCACTTTTCTTTTTTTTACAACAAGGAAGAACCAATTTTTTGTGTACAGAATGCTGGTATGAATAAAGCTGTCGATAATTGGCTAAAATTGTTGCATTAAATAACTGGAATTTTATTTATCCGATCGAATTCGGCTATCACTGGGAAGTTTCATTTATCGAAAATTTGATAAATACGTTCCAGTTGAACTTATTAAAAGCTTAATGTGGATTTCGATGTATAATGACAGAAGTTATACTCACTTAAAAAATGAAAACAATAATTATAAAAACATTATCTGTAAAAATATCTTTTTATGATATCGATTTTTTAAATTTAAATTAGCCATAATTCAGCCTTAGATTAAAACTAATTTTAGAAGAATACCCTTTCCATTTTGTGGGGCACTGAAATTAGTGGAACTTCAAGAAATAAAAATTTCCCTCTTCTTTTTTGATAGAAATGAGTCGCTTATATAAATGAAAACAATTAAGTTAGGAAAAAAATGCAGATTACCAAGACTTATATAAATGAAAACAATTAAGTTAGAAAAAAACTGCAGGTTACCAAAAAGTCGTATAAATATGTTGCCTGAAATGAGTGGCATTTCAAGAAATCAAATTTTTCCTCTTCAGAAATGAGTCACTTATATAAAAGAAAGCAATTAAGTTTTAAAAAATGTGCAGGTTACCAAGAAGTCGTATTATTTTGCCTGTCCTCCTACAACAGAACAATGACTAATGTTGCCACCTGAAAAAAATAACCGTTAAAAGTAATAGAAACTTATCTTAAAAATAATTTGAATTTTAAAAACTAAAGCTTTTCTTTTCTTTTTTTTTAAGAAAAACGTATAAACAGAAAACTACCAAATGCGCAAATTGAAATGAACAGAAAGCGTTTTACTTGGAACGTTTATTCCTAAACACCGAAGATAACTGACTCTCAAATAAACAAAACACGCCTGAAAAGTTTCAATGGTGACTGCAGTACTGCCATCTGTTGGCAAGCTTAGTATATAGAATCATACACTTATATTTTTCAAACGCTGCCTCCCCCCCCTTATGTTTCCGCACGAGGATGCATCAGTTTTATTTTACTGAACTTCAAGATTAAAAAGTCTTTGAAGACCTTATTCTAACAACACTCTTATTCTCTTGTATCTCAGAAGATCTTATTCTCTCGCCTTTTCCACAGAATAATTCCTTAATCATATTTAACTTCTAATTATAGCATTTACATTATCTCCTCGTACAATATTAAAATGGGAGTTCTTGAAAATATAATTGTTCTTAATTTTAGCAAGGTTTCTTTATCAAACCTTTTTTTTTTTAATATTCTGATATTAACTGTTTATGTTTCTAGTGAGATCTTGAATTTTAGATTTAGGTGGTGATAAACCACTAAATTTAGCTCCAATCTTAAAATGAGGTGGTGAGGGAAGATATCATCGATTCATTCATTGTATACGTAGGTTATAAGCTTAGAATAAATGATCACTTCAGTTGCAACTAAAACAGTACACTACAATTCTTATACAGATCTTACTAACAGTTCCTCCCCAACGAAAGGAACCTTCTACAATAAATTCCCAATCGAACTCCTTTTTCTCAAGAAAATTTAGAACTCATTCACCTTTACACAGTTTACATAAATATCTGAATTAACGATTTGGAGTTTTATCAGAGTAAACATTTTCAGCGTAAATAACTGTATTCACTTTCTTGAACATTTTCATGCATTGTATTGCGATATCTTATAAAATATTTATTCAGAAGCTACTTATAGGTGTCTTAGATATATTTTTCTCTCTCATTTACCCAGTTAGTTTTAGGATACGTTTTCATAAAAAATTTAAATGTTTTTTTAAGTTTATTTTGATAAGACTTTCTTAGGATGTTAAAAAAATTTTCTCTTGTTACATATATACTGCCAGAATTGGTTCGTAAAATAATTAAGTAATAAATTTCTGATACTATTAAACGTAAGGGTGCATCACATTACAATACAAAAAAAGATTATTTCAAGCAAAATCGCCAGAATATCGAGGAAATAAAAGGAAAAAATTAAAATGTGTCCTATTTCTGTAGTATCTATTGATTATCATCATGCAAAAAGGAGTACCCTATGTGATTCGAAACTGAACTAAGAGTTCGTTTTTCTTTGCTCGCATTATTTTTTAAGAACCGCGTAAAAGTGAAAATTTTAACAGGTGTTATTTAAACATTTCATCACAGTTTACAAATGCTAAATTTTTCCTATAGATGCCATTTCCATTAGAAATAGTCAGATTAATCAAAATAAAAGGATTATAAACCAGATAAAATATTATCCTACGAAAGCTTCGACTAAAGTCTGCCGTATAACAACCAAACGCAAGTCAAGTTCTAATAAGGCAAAGAAAGAGGGAACGTGCTATGACATCCAAAATATTCGTTTTCTTTTGATTCGAAGCATTAGCTATACGAGTACAACATCCAATGCCTTTCTTCAATCTCATTTTTTGATTAAAGAACGAGTTATAAAGAGCTTTGACCCACAACCAGATGGATTCGAATTGTCTCTGCAGTGATCTGCGTTGCCAAAAAGGTGTGTCCAAATAATATAAATATTAATTTAAACTTAAGGCTTAAGACCAGCTTTTCGAATGATAGTTGCTATAAATTTGCAAAAAATATTCACTTTCAGGTAAAGGAACTGGTTATGTCTAGTCTAGTCTAGTCTAGTCGGGAACGCTATCGCCGAGATATCTCATAATATAAGGTTTACCCGGCTCACTAAAAATCCGCAGAGATCTGCACCAAACATAAAGTTTCCTGACAGGTGCTTACTGGTTATGCAGGACAGCTAGGAATTTTAATTAATATCTGGCTTCAAAACAAGTCCTGGATATTCTTTAACGGAATTATTTGTAAATATGTAGTGGGTTTGGTAAGTCAATGCCTATTTTTAAGGGGAACGTATGCAATGTTATAACGTACTTTTAAAGACAACTATGACACATAACAGAAGCTTATTCCTCACCGTTTATATTTCAGGTAGTTGAAGATATCCAGTTTATTGGCAAGGAACAAAGCTAAAATTGCAGGAAGGTATGAAGTGGAGAATTTCGTGGGAAAGGTCCAGCTTTGGTGGAGATCTGAGACAGAAGAGAAACAATACCAAACTCCAAAACCATTAAAATCTGCCATCATAAATTTATTACAACAGGTTATGTATTGGATTTGCCCCATCCCGGTCAGTCATCAGTTTTACACTTCGAATAAAACGTTACCCCAAATACGGGCCATGTTTGAAATTCCATTCATTGTGCATTAAGAAGGATTTGAAGTTCTATCCCTGAATCGCCATTAAGCCTAACATCTTTTTCCCAAGGACTACGACCGACGTATGGAATTTGCAGACATCATGTTGGGATGAAAGGAATATAACCTTGATTTACTTGACGGAAATGATTTAGTACTTGTAAGAGTGGTTTTATGCAGTGATGGAACACTTTTTCAATTTGGTAGCTTTTTAACAGACAGAACTGTCATTATTTCAGCAACACGGATCAAAATGCTACTATTGAAAAAGTGCTGTCCAACTGTTAAAAAAAATCAATGTGGTGTGTAATGACATCGACTCAAGAGGATGGTCCTTATTTTTTAAGAATACAAAGAACAGTGAATTCCACTTGGATATGCTTAGAAATTTTGTGTTGGTGTCAATCATTAGTCAATGGAATAACAGTGCAGATCGGGTCGATGCGTCCCTTCTTCATTTTTCTGTTGTTGTTTACGAGTGGCTAGACAATCATTTCGCAGGAAGATGGATCGGTCTGACCACCAGAATGGCTTATTGGAGGCCCAAACCTTACACTTTGTGAATCTTTCCTATGAGGTTGGGCCAAAGAAGACGTGTACAAGACTTGCTTCAGAACTCTGGATGAATGCAGTACATACACATTGACCCTGTGGATCATTTTACCAACAAATTTCTAGAAGTGCTGATGCTTATGTTGAATTGTAACAATATTTTTTAATGGTAATATGGTAATAACTATAATCATGTATCCGTAGCAAAACTTTATTTTATTTTTATATTCACACGGCACATAATGCTCTTTAAAGTAAATAGTGACTTTTCAGACACCGTATGACAGAAGCTTGTTATTTCTCCCCCCCCCCGGGGGTGGACTTGGAGCAATCTCGGCGTTTTGGCTAGATCAATACCTAGACACACGCGACTTCTGGGGGAAAATTAAGTCTTCGCAGGACTACAACCATCATTTATTCGGTGGTAAGTTCAGGCTTGTCAGGAACCATGTGGTAACTGTCTTGTCTGCCCCTTGGTTGTGGAGACGCTACATGTTTTGTTACTGAACGATAAGGTACTGTGCCTTTAGTTAAACTGCATGCAACAGTTGTAAAATTATCAACAATTTAAAAGTTTAAGTTGTTCTAAGCATAACGAGACCGCCATTAGTTCACATTTGAAACTCTTAGTAGAACAGTGAATTAAGTGAGTTAGCTCACCAAATTCATTGGCCTTTTACCAAGTGGGATCAAAAATAAATTTTGTGCAACAAAAAATATGTCTTCCTGCCCGCTGGCCGAATTGCTTGCTTTGGTGCAGAAATTGTAATTTTAATTGAAAAGCTTTTTTTTAACTGTTTCTAATTGTATTTGGTGTTTATGTTTTCGTGTATTTTACAATTTTTAATCAAGGTGTTTTCAGTTTTTATGTATTTTTGTTTTGCCGCGAAGTGAGAGCAGAACTGATTGAAATAGAAATATATCTCGAGTCAAATTCGAGGAAATAAGAATAAATGAAGTACAGCAAAAATGTGTGTAGTTTAATAGATTGTACAATTAAGTCGTGTGGTTTCACGTCAGTTTTTTTTTTTTTATTTATATAAGTAATGAGTAAAACATTTTCCGAAATGTAAGTATAGGGAATAGGTACCACGTGAAAAGTCTTACATAGTAATTTGCCCAAATTGATTTTTTTTTAGTATAAAGGGCTTCTCTGAAGGAAAATAGTTTTCGTTTTGCAATTTTGCGTCGAATCAGTCTGAATGTCTGTTTCACTTTTCAGATTGTTGCCACCAAATATTATCGCCCTGTATTATATTTGATGAAATTAAACAATGAAGAATCTGTATCAATGTATGTATGTTTCTCGTATTGTGATCAAACGATGGTACCTAGAGCCCTCGAATTTTGAATGACGTAATCCTACTCGGAATATGGGCATCTGGAAGTACAAATTGAAATTTGGAATTTGTTTTATTATCGATTTCATATTTTGTAAAACTTTAACGAATTTTTGATTAACAAACTCAAAGATTTCAAAGCGAGCAATGGCAACATTGTACAGCAAAAACATTTTTATCTCCAGCGCGTGAGACTGTGTTAAAATTATTTTCCGATATTTCTCTTGAACTGAATTTTATGGTTTAAGCGCGAAGAGCATGATATTTAATAAATAAAGGTAACACACAACTTTTTTTTTAAAAAAAGCCCTTTTGGACGTAATTTAAAATCTGAAACCTTCCAGATTTTTTTATTTGTTTTATTTTATTTTATTATTATTATTATTGAAGAGGAAACATGAATATTTGCTCCATTTAAACCCTTTTTGTACCTGGAAATATGTTTAATAACTTTTAACGGTTAATAACTTTTGAGAGCACATTGTATATTTAATATTGCTTTGATTTACTTTAATTTGCAAATGGGCATATTCACCACATTAAACTTCTAGAGTAATTAGGTTTTTGAAGCAGGAGACATGAAAAAAGTGCATTGCTGTCGCCAGCACTAGAAGCCAGGACCTCTCGAATTCGCGTCGAGTATGCTTTCAACTACAACATGAAGGCATGCGGTAAGGAGGGAGAAAATACCTTATATGCTCCCCCTTTTAGAAGACCATGGGTATCAGGAGCGCCAAATTCTGGTGGTAACGAATTATCGTCCAGCACATTTTAGTTCAGGCGCTACGTATAGTCATTAGGTTATTTTGAGGCAGGAGAGTGAAAAATGTGCAAACCCTACCCTGGATTCGAAACCTGAACCTCTCGAATACGCGTTGAATATGCTTCCAATTATCTCACTAAGGCACACAGAAAGGAGGGTGAAAATACCTTATGAACCTCTGCTTTAAAATAAACGTAAATTGTTAGCAGTACTTATCAGTTTACCATAATCCAAGTTATTCTGTGTTCTCGCTTTTCTTCTTTTAATTAATTAATTAATTAATTTTCTCTTGAATCCTCCATGATTTTAGAGTTAATCGCGTACGACCGAGAGTTGACTGTAAAAACACAGCTTAAAACAAATATCCCATAATTTCCCAGTTCTTTTTTGGTCACGTTACTTTAAGATAATAAGATAAAAATCCAATCACTTGATTAATTTTCAATAATTAAATGGTTTAAAGATAAAAAATATCAATTTGAAGTTATTTGCAAAATTTTGTTAAAATAAAAGTCCAGGTTATAAAATAATTACTTTCCTTGTTTGAAGAAGGTTTAATCTTTTGTTGCCAATTTTTTTTAATAATTCTTCAAAAACCAAAATCTGTTTTAGAATCCTTCTGTATCTGCAAAAAGACTTCGTTTAGTAAAGATTCAAAATTCTTTTAATTATTCTAATTTTAGATATGCATTTCATATTATTAATTTAATTAAAATACATAAATAAATGCATAAAGCAATAATAATAATAATAATAATAATAATAATAATAATAATAATAATAACATGCCTTTTACATGAATTTTTAATGTTCTTCTGATGCTTTTGATATACGTTCTGACTAAAACAATAGCGATATTTGCTACTCCTGGCAACCTTTCACGGTCATGTAACCCTGAATCATGACGTCATTCAGTGACGGTAGTGACGCATTTAAGGCCTTTCGAGAGAGCAACTGGGAATAACTGTATTCATAGGAGGCTTTGGATGACCTTCATTTCTGGGCAGACCCTGAAAATTAAACTGGGCTACCGAATTTATTTTTTATTATAATAACTTTTTTAAGGCTATATTTGTATCAGAATTCAATTTGCTGTTCTCGATTCTGCATAATGGCCTTTGCTCTCATCTGAAAATCGAACATTTTTCTCTGTTGCCATTTAAGTAATGAAAACTCTGAATAAGATGCGAAATTCTAAAAAAAATCTGAATGCATTTTATGACTTAGTTTGGCTCTTACATGTTTCCACAAAATTTTTTTATAGACATTCAAATTTTTTTAATATAAAATTTTCTTTGTCGTTTACGCTTCAAACATCTGATTTATTTTTTTTTTCCATTAAAGTCAAGAATATAAGTTTGCAAATCATAGATTCATTTATATATATATATATATTTCCCACTTCACTGGATTATTTCACCACTTTACCGGACACTTAAATAAATACTGTCAAACAATAAAAAAATTCCATATTTTTTAACAGATCTTAATTTAAGTCTTTATGTCGTTATGTTGTGTAAGTAGCACTAATAAAAGCGTTTGAACGGTATTGTAAAAAAATACGAATTATTATTATTATATTCTAGGTTACAGGAGTATGACAAAGGTAAGGCTACGGAAAAGAGGCTTACGCGGAGGACATTCTAATGGAAACCGGACCGGTTTCACGTTACAAATGGGAAAGGCCACAAAACTAACCATGCAGCCAGTTTGTTGATCTGAGAAAGAAACCGGGTAGAACTTCTAATGTTCAGTGGTCTTAACAATTCGGCTACTGGCATTATTTATATATTTATTATTTAGATTTTGGGGAAAATTTTGAAAAAAAAAAGGAATTATTATTATACAAGTTATATGTACACTTGTTGAATACTTGCCAAAAAACGGAATTCAATGACATTTTTTTTTAACTAGGAAGAAGTTATTAAAACTTACTGATGACATTTACTGAAAATCGTCTGTCTAAAAGACGGAAAGTATTGAAGGAAGTATTTGCAGCAAGCCTCCGAGTGCAAGCGATCCAAAGGGAGGGAAAAAAGTGCAAAATTAAGTTGTGGAGATTTCCGCATTTACTTAATGACTTGATCATTCAAGTTTTTTCTTTATGAAATGAAAAAATTTCATAGCGAGTTGCCCTTTCACAGTCTGATATTTTTTTAGCCCACAAAGGGACGTTACTCCCGAATGGATATTAGTCTCGAAACGGCATTTTGCGTTGAATCACTATATACGGCGTATATAGTGATTCAACGGTATATACGGCCACCAAATATTATTGCTCTGCATTATATTTAAAGAAATTAAATAATGAAGAATCTGCATAAATGTTTGCATATTTCTCGCTTTGCAAAAAAACAAAGGTACGTAGAGCTATTAAATTTTGAATAAAGTAGTCCTCCACCCGAACATGGGCACTTAGTAGCCCGAATTTTGAATTTCGAATTTGTTTTATGATTTATTCCGTATTTTGTAAAACTTTAAAGAATTTTTTATCAACAAATTCAGCTATTTCAAAGCAAGTAATGGCAACACTGTGCAGGAAAAAACATTGTTATTTCCAACAAGAGACTGTCTGTCAAAAATTCTAAAGATATGTTGCTATTAAATATTTGTTGATTTGTTGTTGAATAGAATTTTAAGCGCCAAGATCGTGATATTCAATAAATAAAGGAAACACACAAGACGTCAACAATAAAAAGGCAAAAAAAGTTTTGTAAAGCCATCTTAGTAAGAATAGTGAACATTGATTATGATGATCTGAGAAAAGAAAAAAAAAAGAAGTCCCCATGTAGCGTTAAGTGTATGCTGACATAGGGAATTCTAAATATATAGTGTTATGCTGCTTTTAAAATTTTTGTCAATTTATTGTATAAGGTATATCTCCCACATTCTTAGCGTGCCTTCGTGGTGTAATGGTCAGCACACTGAGCCGGTATTTCAGAGGTCCGCGGTTCGATTCCCGGCGAAGTCATTGCATATTTTTCATCTTTCTTGTTCCAATAAAAATACCTAATGTCTCTACAATTGTTGAATTGTATATGGCGTGAGGGCGAAGAAAATTATGCTTGATAATAAAGCTAAAAAGACAAAAAGAAATGGGTTAGCAGGAGTGAGTGCAATGGTAAACTGATAGAGAGCGAGGTCAACAAGAGCATAGAAAATCTCAGTGAACCCTTTAGGGCGAATAAAGGCTGGACCGTTTCAGATTTGAAAAGAAAATTATTGTTACTATTATTTGTCTAAAACGGCAAAAAAAATACCTTTAGTAGGCGTCGAGTGTAACATCAGACTCGCAGACTGCGAGAACGTAAAAAACCTTAACAAGCCCTTCTGGGTGACCTTTAAAAATCTGAAACCTTTTAGACTTTTATTTTTTATTTATTACTTTTTTAACAGCCGTTTTCAAATGTATGGTGAAAAGCAGCGTATTTCGAGATTTTGTGAAGTTTTAAAACTATCATTTCTGTCTTTAGATTTAAATTGTTTTAACTTGTCAGGACTGTGTGTTCGGTGCATATTCTTTGAAAACATCTTCGTGACACCTTAAAGTCCTGATCTGGATTAGGGAGCTGAATGCAGCTATGTTCTGTGGTAGAATGCTGTGATTCAGTGGTAGAAGAACTGCACCTGAAAGGGATTTAAAATCCTCTTTTATTAAATCACTATTATTTACAAATCACTTCCCAACTCGGGAGGGATACAGAAAGTAAAGACCACACTTGGGTCTAAAATGAACAATCAAATAATTTAAACTAAAACTAATTAGAAATTAAACAGTCGTCGCTTATAACGCGAGGTTGGCCTCTAACTAAATGGTGCGTAGCAAGATTTACTAATACTGACGCACTTGGATTTATTTCAATAAGCAATCACGTAAAAGCGCTATGGCTTAGAATTTAACTGCTAGCTAGTCAGGCGAGCGTCGAATAGAGTGACCGTGATCTGAGACTAAAAGCCCTCTCACACTGAGAGGTTTCTACCTTTCGTTTAAATAGAATTTGGCTCCACTTCAAATTAGCATAAAGCTAAAACCGCGCGCTTCTTCTAACGGGAAGTTGAAAATGAGAAGAGATAGAAAGATTTAAATTAAAATAAAACTTTGTTAGTTTAACTAAAACCTTACAAACTAACCAGAGACTTAGGCCACACCTGTTACCCCACGCTTGTAACCACCATATACAGTTTACCGATAGGCACATTTAGCCAACAGGACGTTTAAAGGACACGAACATTTAGCCGACTGGCATTTTAGGCGACAAGGACATATAGTGAACAAAACATTTAACCGACCGGACATTTAGTACATTTAGCTGGCACGTGCATTTAACCGACAGGACTCTTAGCCAATAGAACATTTAGCGAAGGATACTTAACGGAACGGACATTTATTCGACGCGACATTTATGCCTTCGAGACATTTAGCCCACACAGACCCACGCGGATATTTAGCCGATAGTTGGTTTGACAGAAATATTTAGCATACATCATGTTCAGCTCGCAATGAATACTTTTAGACAAAAGCATGCTGCAATATATTAGTGAAATTTAAACCTATGCATCCAGCAATTCTGTGTATAAATTACAAATTGCTCTATTTCTCCAAAAGTTCTACACTTAGGTGATTTTTTCATCTATCAGTAAAATTCGATGTTTCATTCTTAAGGGTGGTCCAGCATTAGAAGCATTACAAACCCCATCCAGGCACATCAGACTGGCTAATATGATGGTAAGTGAAAATCAGTGCAGACGAGTCTAAGGCTGTTTTCTTCACAAGGGAAAGAAAGATTGATGGAAATATAAAATTCTATGATTCTTACCTGATCTAGGCTAGGCGTGTCACCTAGCTCGGGGTAATCCTCGACAAAAATCTCACATGGTCCGCACAACTAAACTTGCACAACACAACGCTAAACTTTGCCCCTTAATTTCTCGGATCGGTATTTTTTCTCTAGACAACGAGTTACATATTTACAAAGCCAAATTGCGTCGCATACTTGGTTATGCCTACCCGTTTTGGGCATACTCTTGCAAAATCAACCGGATGCATCTTCAGACTGCGCAGAACTGCATCCTCTCAAAAATCGCCTGCTGACCATGGTTTTTAAGGAACGATGTAATTCATGAAAAATTAGACATAGCAGAATTTCGTGCTTACTTACATCATCTGGCACACAATTTCCGTTTAAATATTAGAAAACCAAATAGCAGCATCATTTCTATCTACAATTATGATTAAAATTCTCGTAACTATGCGAAGCTGCCAATGACCCTCTTAATAATTAAAAAAATAATTATTCTTTAAAAAATAATTATTCTTTTGTATTTAGTTTCCTGCATCATGTAAATTTTGTAACTTTTTATGATTATTTTATCGTTCCTGTATTAATATATTGTAAATATTGCCTAAAATATTTTCACTTGCTTGTGTAACTATGTGCTTTGATGCGTATTTTAAGAACTTTCAGCAGTAACCTCATATCATCAGCTTATCAACATTTGTTAAATTTTACGTGCGGGAGAATGTTTTCATGTTTCATTTCATTCTCAAGTACTAAGGATGTTTGCACGTTTTCTTAGACGATTTTCATCATATTTACGGAAATATTTTACCTACAATAATTGTGTTTTAAGTGTTCCGTTTGCTAACCCTTATTCTTTACCATCTTTTAAGACAATAAAGCTTTTTTTCAGTAATGGAAGAGGTACTTATCCCATTTCTCTTGACAGCTTTCCAAAGTCTAAGGAGGGCTGTAGGTCGATGTCTGGACAATTCCCGTTTTAAACATTCAAAAGCTCAAAAATGCGTGGATCAGGAGATTTAGTAGGGAGAGGAGTGAAGGGTATGGCCTTGATACTCGTTTATATTGATACTTATTGCATTTTTTGCAGGAAATTAAGTAGGTTTTATGTGCGGCATGTTACTTTGCCTTGATGCAGTTGTACTGATTGCTAGCACTGCAGGTAAACAGAAGGTATTTCCTATTCGAAAATTGGGTACGAATTATGTCTATGATTATATGTACAATTGACCTTAACAGTGTTATGCACTCTCTTTGATTTTTATTTGTCGTTATATGGAAAACCAGCAACAACCCTTTGAAAAATTCTCTTTAGATTTTTTGAACCATGTTTCAAGACATTTTTGCTTCAGCTTGATATTAATAAATGAATTTCTTTTTATTACGGTCATTTAACTATACCCAAGATTCATCTATTGTGACATTTCTCCATTTTTGCCCGAAAAGTTGTTTCTAATAGGGAATTCTGCAGTTCGTTCTGCTTTCGACCATATGTCGTGGAGAAAGACAATGCACAGTACGTTTTTTTCGTCTTTTTAAGATTGAAATCAGTTGTTTAGCTTTAACACTGAGCATTTTAATGATGATGCAACTGTCCTTTGATTTCGAAGATTTTCTTTTAACATTAAAGTTCTTCCAGTTGCAACATTCGATACATTCCGGTTTTTCCTTGGATATGTATTTTGAACAGTTTTTCTCCTTGAAGTCATATTTTGATGTTTTTTTCCTTTCTTATTGACAATATTATCTATCGTTTGTATAGATACCAAAACATCAGGGATTTCACAGCATTTTTAAATAAATAAATATGAATAATTTTCC
>KK112528.1:13199-133268 GCA_000611955.2 Stegodyphus mimosarum | reverse complement strand
AAGCAACCATTGCAGTGAGGGGAGGGCATATCCCATATTAAGGAACATCTGCTTGTTATTCTTTCTCTTGGATCGACAATCATGAGTCACGATACTATGCGTTCAATAAAGCTTGTTTTTGTTTGATTCCATACCGTATGCACTGTAGTCCTTTTTCTGCTCCGATGCTTTCGTCATCCTTTATGTACATAATAATCTCCTTCATTTCTGCATTTCATGTCTCTCAGTTGATTTCTCGTGGAGTTATGGCAAAAAACCCTTAGTTTAAGTTTTGCACACCAGTGTAGTTTGGATAACAGCACCAAATTCCACTTTCAAAAAGAGAAAAGACAAGTTTCAAAACAAGGTTGTACGTATGGGAATCAACGTTCCGCATAGTTCGTTAGAAACACACAAACTCATAGCTGAAAATAGTAAATATCCATAATTTCATATCGACAACAGATTACAATTTATTTGCGAAATTGAAAAAGTATGAACAGAGAGAGATACGTAATTGGCCTAGTAGACTGTGCTCCTACGCTAGATAACTTATGGTATGATGAGATGATAATTAATTATTTTGTATGGTCTGTTTGTATGCACTGCACATCGATAATACTTTTCCTTTGTTTTCAATAGCTAACATTTATTTACTGGTATTAGTAATTTGTAATTCGCTTTTTTTGCAACCTTATAATGTGAATGTTGCATAAGGATAATTCTGTTTTGTGACTTTGTTTAACATTTATTATTTTCAAATGTTTATATGTGCCCCGCGGCTGAGTGGAAAAGTCGCTGAACACTGGTAGTTCGAATCCCAGCGAACGGGCTGGCTGCATGGTTATTTTCCGGGATTTTCCCCATGTATAACGTGTATACGAGGCCAAGTTTCCTTAGAAAGTGCTCCACGAAAGTATCCCTGCCCTTAGGCGAATAGAACTAGTGTGCTTTGCCATAATAAATTAAACTAAACCAACGAGACAGTTCCATCAGAGAGTCATTCAAGAAGGCATAGCTCTTAGGCAGATACCGTCGGCTGTTTTGCCATACTCAGGTGAATCAAAATTAAATGTTTTTACCTAGTATCAAGTGTTAATGATTTGTAACTTTCATGTTTTGCAAATTTATACTTTTCTTGTTTTACTAAATCAGTTAGTATTCCCCTTTTGAATTCTTTAAACCAATACTTCCAAAAAGACTAAAATTACCGTGCAAATAATTCTTCCTGTACACGGATGACGCAGAGAGTTTCTTCTTTTTCTACTACTTCTTGAACCGTGCCTTCCCTTCGGTGCCTTACGCTTCGACTCAAATACCATACTGTTGCGTGCGTACGGGTTCGTAATGGATTGAATGCAC
This sequence comes from Stegodyphus mimosarum, assembly GCA_000611955.2. NCBI lineage: Eukaryota > Metazoa > Arthropoda > Arachnida > Araneae > Eresidae > Stegodyphus > Stegodyphus mimosarum. The sequence continues at coordinate 131,927 of KK112528.1, read as the reverse complement.
AAGTCGTTAAAATGTTAATGAAATTTATTCTTTTCACAATAAATAAACAAAATGCTGAAATATTTCCTCAGAGATATTCCTACAATATCCCAAACGTTAAACAGAACGCAATTCAAAACAGAGAAACTAATTCAATCTCACAGGGAATTCGCTACAATTAATAACAGCATTAAGTAAACAAACCGTTGGCTTAAAACAGCTACAACTGAGATGAGGTGTTTTAATTCCGCTTTTTAATGATTCACTAGAATATTCTGGTAAAACCTATTTTCTCGATTTTTATCGAATTTTGTGGATGGCAACAGCAATTATGACATGTTTATTTATTAAATATTAAGTTAATGTTGCAACCAGTGCACAATACTGTAATTAAATATCTTAATTCGACACAAATGAACACAAAATCGCACTGCCGCGCATACGTTAGCGTCGGAAATATGCAAATTTGATGATTGACAATGTGGTACGCAATAGACGCATGTTGAAATTCCTGTCTGTATTGTTCTTTAAAGTAAATATGGTTTCTAAGAGGGATCAGTATTCAGTAGTTATGGATCAAAAGCATCATTTAAGTGAAGGTCAAAAGTGGTGAATAATTAGCAGAATCGAAGGAGGTCAAACACAAATGGAGGTCGACCAAGATTAGAATTTCCCTCAAAGTGTTATATATATTAAGAGTTTGGAACCGCTTTTTAAGCACTGGATCCGTTGATAGACAGGGTCAAGGGAGACCACGAGCAACAACTGCATTAGAAGACAGTTTTGTATCGTTGTCGGCTCGAAGAAACTGTGAAGCGACTACAAAAGATTTGGTTTTAGACCTTTAGGCTGCCACAGGAACTCGATGTAGCCGTTCTATTGCTGCTCGAAGACTTAACAAAGTTGGATTGGAAGTGTGAAAACGAATGTTTTGTGTCGCATTCGCTCCAGCTTCCAGAGGGGACGTTTTTCATGTTCAACGGAGACAAGACGACTGGACCCGAGTATTCGTTACTGACAAGTTTCACATATAGTTTGAAGTGACTCTAGACGAGTTTTGATCTGGAGAGAGGAAGAAACACACAACTTGCCTCCCCTCGTCCGTGAAATATCCCATTTACGCGACCGAGGTTTAATGGTTTGGGGAGGAATCATGACAAATGACCGCAGCGAGCTACATATCTTTCAAGGAGATTCTGTAACCGTTTGGAGATATGTAGACGAGGTATTGGAACACTAAGTTGGACTGTTTAGGGGTGCTGTTTGTCCAAAGTTTTTGCTAATGGATGACAATGTTCGGCCTCATCCAGCATATGTGGTGCCAGAATACTTACAAACAAAAGATATCCCTCGAATGGATTGGCCACCTTACTCACCTGACTTGACCCCCATTGAGTATGTGTGGGATGCCTTAAGGCACCGAATTTCAGCACGCCAGTTTCCTCGCCGGACCTTTCAGGAACTGAAAAGTATTTTTAAGTGGCGTGCATTTCCACAGGATTTCATCAACACTTTGGAAAAGTCTATGAAATCAAGATCTGAGGTTGCATATCTGTCTGAGGTAACCACCACATACACCACATTAATGAAAATTTTTTTCTGGAAGAGGTAACTTAATTTTTCCACCATTTTTCAATATTTTACGAATAATCAACTGCCAAATATTGTAATTTATGTTAACTAATGCTTTTGAACAAATTTCTGTTAATAATTTTTCAATAAGTATCAGTTGCATTTTATTTCTGTCATTATCCTTTAATTGTGATGACCAGTGCAAAATTTTTCCTCTGTTGGGAGATTTTCACTTATCTTCTTCAACTTCGCAAAGATTTATACAATACTGCTACACATATGTATGTGTGTGTGTGCTTATAATCTACTTAAAAAGTGAATTTTTCTTTCAAAGGGGAAAATAATTATAAATCATCACATCATTTGTCATAAACAGTCAAATGAAATTAACTTACTTTGAAGTACCAATTCAACATTTATAATATAACAGATTTCAGACCAATAAAAACAGTCTTTTACCATTTCTAATGCTTAAAAAATAATTTTATTTGCAAACACAGTAAATAACAAGAAATTTATACAATAAAATTAATACACGTTAACTTTTTTATACAGAAGTATAGTTTCCAGAGTGTATCTGAGCAAATAATTAATTTCATTTTCCTATATCTATTTTTTTTTCTGTCCCCATTTTGAAAAAGGAACAGTCTGAAATTATGAGAGTATATTATTATAGAAACAGTTATGCACTGAATTTTGATACTATCAGGTCCTAGTTTTTTTTTTTTTTTTGAAATTTTATGGGTAAAAATTTTATGGGTTTTATGGTAAAAACTGTTTAATATCTTCCACATATCTAAGCAAGTAAATTTGCTGAGGCTTATTGTCTTGCGGCAGTTACAAACTGACTTCGTTTTTTTACAGAGTACTGAAGTTATTCTCATGAAAAATATTTGCAAAAATCTTTAATAATTTTTGTTTGCGATATTATCTGCACTAAAGTAGTTCAATTATACAAACTTTCAATATCGCTAATTAACATAGCCATGTACATATATCCAGAAAGTCTTATCTATCATTACTAAAACACATCAGACTAGACCAATACAATAAAATGTAGCAATGAATCCAATTATCACATGCTACACAGTGTACATCACAGTAAAAACAGCAATGTTATAATGCGACACACACAGAGAGATACAATTTTACGATATCTACATGACAGGAATAAATGGAATTTAATACATTATTTAACAAAATTTACTGGTCAGATTATACACATAAAAACACATTTACCTCTGAGAAAAATTACTAAATTCTTTAAAGCATAAACTTCAGTTTTGAATTCAGGCTCATAACTGGCTAAATGACCATAATACTGCAAAACGCTTGGTCTTGGGTTTAGCTCTTGGGGTTTTAATAAACTGGTGGTATGAAATTCTGCTATGTATAATGCAAATAACAAACACTTAATCAATCAATAAGCCAAAATTCAATCTTACACTAATGTTGATTAAAAAAATGTATTTCAAAAATCTGATATGGATCTATAGAGTGTTCCAAATAAAAGTAAACCTCAATTTTAGAGCAACACTGTTTTTATTAGCATAAATGTAACACGGATATTCATATAATATTGCTACAAAAAACAAAATGTCCCTAATTGTATGAACGTAAATCAGATTAGAATACTTTTCATTTGGGTTTTATTTAGGACAGATAAACTGTACCCTTTTGTTAGTTAAAAAAATCTACATCACTCCGTAACCTGTTATTCCTTTTATTAAATTCAAAATAAAATAAAAACCTTTTAATAATTTCAAAAGTTACAATTTTTAAAATTTAATCGTGCTTAAACATTAAAACGTTTTATTATGATATTCCTTCTTTTTTTGCTAAACCCTCTTTCCTTAACATTGGTGTGTAAGATATTTCTACTAAGAAATAACTTTTATTATTTTAATTTATTATATAAATTTATATTTTTTTTCGCTAAAAACTACATTATCGTATATCATAAAGGGTGACTTGCATGGAAATATTATGGCACCCTAAGTTTATTAGTTTTAAATTAGTGAATTAGTTTATTAATTTCAGATCAGTAGTACATATCTGTAATGGACGAATGAGAAGCATTGCAAATGAAAAGGTAAATTGCAGTGTTATGGAAATTTGATTTGACAGATTCTGTTAGAACAGCAAGAGTTTTTTTTTTCCCATAAAATCAGCATAAATGTTTTGGCGAACGTTACATACCTATCTATCTTTGTCTTGTAAAAGTGTGGGATATTAATCAATATATATATATTATTTTTACTTTTTAAGTCACACTTACTTCTTCAAAAATATTACATTTAGCTCCTGTTTATCCACAAGTGAATTAATTATCTGTGCCCAACAGATATTTTCAAGCTGAACTTAACATTTAACTTCTGATTATCCATTTGGCTCTTCTCATCTATCTTCATATCATCCTGAAAACTATATTCAGATTAGCACATGAAAAGCTTGACGTTTTGCGAAGAAATGAACAATTTTTCATAAGAAGTTAAGTTGAATGAGAGTTGGAATAAAGATTAATTCACAGCTAAGGGGAAAAAAAAAAGTTTTGCTGCTGAAGACATGACAGCATTTGTCTTTGTTGAAATTAAATATATCTGACATTCAATTTAAACAGTAGAATACACAGACGTGGATAAGAATAAAGTTTAAAAAAAATCTGAAAGCTTCCAGATTTTATGTTATGTCCAAAGGGGTGTTTTTTTCATTTACACACACATACACGTTTTGATAGCATTTCTGCTAAAAAATAGTATACCTTTAGAATTTCCGATAGACAGTCTCGTGCGCTGGAGATAAAAGTTTTTACTCTGTACAATGACCACTGCTTGCTTTCAAATCATTGAGTTTTTTAATCAAAATTCATTAAAGTTTTACAAAATATGAAACAGATGAAAAAACTAATTTCAAATTGAAAATTCAGCCTTTCGCACAGATTCTTCATTATTTAATTTATTTAGATATAATATGGGGCAATAATATTTGGTAGCAACAATTAGAAAAGTGATTTAATGTTCTTAGTGATTCGACGCAAAATGCTATTTTGAGACTAATAGTCCTTTTAGGCTAGCGCCCCTTGTAGCTAAACAAAGAAAAAGAAAAGTCTGTAAGATCATACACAACCAAGGTATTCTTGATTTGTTAACTTAGAAAAAGATGGCAAAAGCATGGATGAATGAAAGTGTAGCAGAAAAGAGACGTCATACTGGGTCACTGGAATGTATAGATAACTGTTTGACTTGAATAAATTAAATAAATTGAGCTTGAATTAAAATATCACACTTTATGCAGCATTTACCTCACTGTCTGACAGAATGTCAGTATGGCTGTAGAAGAAAACGATATAACAGACTTTTTGCAGTAGAAGAATAAGAAATCTGTGCAAAATTTATTATTATTTTAATTAAGTCCTGTTTTAAACAATAGACTGTATATTGTTCATTTAACAAATTCATTTTTTTACTGCATGTAGTACTATTTCTTCTGGGGTTTGATCTTCAACCAAGTTCGCTTGGGGACTAAACTCCTGCGACAGGCTGACCAATTGTTCAGGGCTCACGGTCAGGAAAGCAAATATCAGGGCACTGCAGGCCATGGCTCGCTATGGCTGTTGGGCCACTGAGTATAGTTAAGTACTATTTTTAGATTATCCTCATTTTCCAGTTATCCATGCATATCTGTGTTTTAATTAGCATGAATAATCAGAAGTTTCGTCTAGTTCAAAATAATTACAGACTATAATCTTCAAAAGATTTTTGTAGCGTCTTTTACTTTACTGTTTTATCTTTATTATTTTAAAATGTCTTTTGTTGCTAATACAATTTAATAATCACATGTTCTTTATAATATAATAAACAATAATTAATTTGACATCGGTATAAAATTTCCATTCAAATTAAATTTTATTAGTTTCTAAAATTCCAAATAATATAATTTATGCATTATGAAAAATGATGTATTTTACATTCAAATTTATATTGCTACATGTTTTATTTATCATAGAAAATTTTTCCTCAATTGAAAAATGATGTTACTATGCTTGCAGGACCTTATTAAGTTAAATGGCTTTGATTTGATCAATCTTTAGTGGGAAAGGTATTGACAAAAATATAGGCATACAATTAATTCCATGATTATGTGATATTAACTTAAGCATTAACCTACAACAGAAAGTTTTAGAAAGGCCAAGAAAATTTTAATTATTTACAAATTATTATTTATTGCATGAACAAAAAGTGTCTTACATAATTTGATAAGAAAAGAGATTTGGTTATGGCAAAACCCTAGCTGACTAAGAGGAGAGATGCCTTTGTGGAGGAATTTCTGGGGGTAATTGACTCATATACAAATTAGACATGGAGAAAACCACAAAAATGCCTATGCAGCCAACCTATTCCCTGTGATTTGAAGCCTGATTTAAACTTCCAGTATTCAATGACTTTTACCACTTGGCCGCTGATAGACCTGATAAGAGAAATAATGAAAAACACAAGTTTTTTTTTTTTTTGTTTTCAATGACTTTCAATACATTACTTGAATGTAATTGCTGATCAACACTAGATCAATCGGCATGTTCAAGATGACATTCCTGTTTGATTTTTTTTTCATAGTAGATTTATCCTGTTTGATTTTTTTTTTTCATAGTAGATTTATCAGAGGCACTATGTGCATTCCACATTTACCAAAGACTGCTTCACACAGTTTTTTGTAATGATAGTGTATGTTACATTTATTCTCTATGCATGTTACTGTTCAAAAAGATGCTTTTGTAAGGGAGTCGTAACATAAAATATGTCCACATCCTTGTGAAAATTTCTTTCTAATTTGTAAGAAGCAGTAGGGTTACTGATATGCTGAGGCATGATTATGCAAGTAGGGTTTTAATCTGCTGCTTTGATTAGCAAACAAAATATATTTCACTTGCAAAGTAATAGAGGTCTGGCACAAAAGTTGCTTTTTACAACTTAGAAACTGTTTATAAAAAAGTGCAGGCATTCTTCTGAAATTTCCATTTAGAATAGTGGTGAGGGTATTGTAATGAAAGCTTCTTTCTTGTAGAAGACGTTTACAGCAAATTATTGCAACAGTAAATTGTATAACTGTTGCAAATCTAGGACCTATATCACCAGAAACTGATAATTACCCTTAATATGTTTACAACACTGATAAGTCAACATAGAACTGATTTATAAATTCTGTAAACATAGAATATTTGATAAAGTAAACTTTGATAAAGTGCTTTTCACAGCCAACTGAATAAGCAAAATAAAACACACCCCAAATGTAATATCACCATAATTACTCAAGATACCATTTTAATAGCATTTTTACTACATTGCTGGAGGTAGTATACAAATCTTGCCAAAACTGCTATGAATGTAAATTTTTATAAGACAAGCTATACATGTAAATTTTCAAATGTACTGAAAGATATATAAGAAAACTGAGGACAACTATAAGACAACTGAGCATGTAAATTTTTAAATGCAAATTTGTAAAAGATGCCTTATATGATAATAGAGAAGACATATTAAATATTAATAGAGATATTAAAGAAATAAGCATGGGCTTGAAATATTTATCCCTCACCAGTGGCTGAGCAGCAAGACTGCTGAACACTGGTAGATCGACCTAGGACTGAATCTCAGTGAATGAACTTCCCCTGGATATGAGCCTTAGAAAGTCTTTCACAAAGGCATCCCTTCTCACCGACAGATAGCCTTCCAGTTGCTATCCCTTAATCAATTAATAACTGAAATTCTCATCTGCAGAAACATTAAATTAGAAAAATCAGTAAAATAAAATAAAAATATCTGCTGAAATTAAATTTTATACAGGTCCATGAACTGAAAATGAACTTTAAAGTCATAAAATTTTGACTATTTTTAATGCCAGGTTTATATAATATGTAAACATAAAATATATATATTTAATGAAACAAAGAAAATATTATTCTGAGATCACCTTTACCATCTTACACCAATACTATCTTGAGATGGCATTTCAGTAAGGTATCTAGTAAAATCTGACGGAATTTTCAAGCTGAGCTTTCTAAAAAATCCTTCAAATTGTCTTATGAAATCTCTACAGCAAGGGCTCCCAACATGGTCAGTATTGACAGCTTAGGGTTCGATGATAATTTAAAGGGGCTCAATGATAATCAAAAGGTTGACAGCTTAAAATGTACTGGCTACAGATCCCCATAATAGAGATCTCAATGATTACAACATATATTATATATATATCAGCATGTAGTAAAAAAGAAATCATATAAAATACATATAACGTAAAAATACACAAAAGTTATTTAATATATTTTTTAAATAATATTTATTTAAATATATAAATTTTTACCATTAATTTAAAAATTGCCAGTTGTTAAAAATGTTGTTTCTATACATTGAGCCCAGCTATTACATTAATTAAAATCGAACTTACGTGCAATCAGAATTTGTAATTTTGTTTCTGGAATTTTGTTTATATATGTAAAATTAAAAATTAAAATTATACAAAAATAACACAACATAGATATAATAAACCTTTTTTTTTTCCTTTTTATTAATATTCTTAGTGTAATTGTTAGCTTTAATTTATTTATGTGCAATTATTTCTATTATGATTAGAGTGTATGCAATATATACCACAAAGAAAATGCTAGCGGTCGATAAAAGAAAAAATTCTTTTAAAAGTGGTCGATGCAAGAAAATTGTTGGGAAACCCTGACCTAGAAGTTCAGGATACATATTAGGGCAAATAAATGATTCCATACCTACCACCTATATCTGTGGCTGAGTGATCATCAAAATCATTTGTCAAACTATGCTTAGAAAAATCAATTTTAAGATTCAAGAGCTTTTGGGGGCCCACCAGTGGCCGAGCGGTAAAGAAGCTGAACACTGGTAGTTCGGTCTGAGGTTCGAATCCCGCGAACAGGCTGGCTGCATGGGCGTTTTCGTGGTTTTCCCCATGTGTAACGTGTATACGAGCCAGTTTCCCTTAGAAAGTCATCCACGAAGGCATCCCTCCCTTTAGGCAGATAGCCCTCGTGTGCTTTGCCATAACTGAATAACCTAACCTAACAAGAGCTTTTGTTATGCATTTCTTTTCAAGAACTTCGTTCGTAATTTTTTTTTGGTGAACATAGGTGTATTCTTAAAAAAAAAAAAAAAAAATTCTGTTTTGTTAAATGCGAATTTCGTATTTGCTTTATTTAAAAATTTTTAATATTAATTAAAAAAATTATTCTTATTATTACTATTTGAAAGATCTGAGAACATTTTAAGGACTGGACATGAGAAAATTCAAAACTTGTACCATATCTAACATAGTATATAAATCTAAATTTACATTAACATAAAAAGCATTACAAATTTTGTATCATGTTTATAATGTTCTAAAAATTTTCTTTGCAGAATTAAATAACTAACTATTAGACACTTTTCTGTAACCAAAAGAAAAAAAGGCTTAAAATATTTAACATTTACATATTATGAAGGGAAAAAAAAAAACTTTTACTGGAGATGAGTTATGTACTCCTAAAAACATGCCCGAGTAGGATATCACTTATCATTAACAAATTATGAAAATTTCAATGTCCAGAACACATTATAAAGGAACTATAAATAAATATAATACTTGAAATTCTTATCACTGCTCATGTGGTGTTAAAGACAAAAGTAAAGCATTTCACTTTAAACATTCTCTATTACTACAGCTAAAAAATTTTCAAGGAAATTGTTCCATCAGAGAGTATAATAAAAATATGAGCATTCTTTATACAAAATACTTTTTAAATGCCTTCTTCAGGTAAGAGAGGGAAATCAATTTTCTATTTTTTCTTTTTACAAAAATTAATCTGAAGAGCCAAGCTTATACAAGCCATTCAAAAGACTTAAGAGCTGAAAGTAACATGAATACAGAATGAATAATTTACATTATTTTCAACATCTGAAATTTGGAACAAGTCTCACTTTTTTAATGTTGAAAATTTTCAAAATAATAGAAACTATGCAAAGTTGAGCATTTATTACGAATGGATATGTATAAATTAGGCTCATTCACATTTTTATTTAAATAAATAATGGAGAGTTATATTCTTATATTTCTAAAACAGTAATTATGGCTATAGTTCATCTACTTCTGAATATGTAGGAAAGTCAACCAACTCAATTTTTTCAACTGTTTTGTAGGATGGATAGAGACCACTCTTTTTAGTCCTACGATTAATACCTTTAGAAAAACCATCCCAGTGATTTCCAGCTATGCCTACAATATCGCCTTTTACTAGTGAAATTTCTTGAGAAGTCCTTGCAGTGTGATTATAAAATGCTACTTGATTGTGATCATTTTGACCACCAAAATAGAATATATCATCCAAAGAACGGAAATAGGTTGAAGGATCTGGATGGTAATTTTGCATTATCTCATATGCCAGACGACAAACCTGAAAAATAATTCTTAGTCAGATTATCACTAGCATGAAAGAAATGAAGATCATACTATACAAATATTACATATGATTCTTAAGTTTTGACTTGTTAACTATAGATCACGTAGATATAGATAACTGTGGATCATCAGGATATTCAATAAATTTTTAACTACAGTTTGAATTTTATTAATTTTTTGCATAAATCAAAAAAGGGAGGAATTAAAAAATAACATTAATAAAAATAATAATATTCATAAGACAAAATTTTTCTAAAACAAATTAACTTTTTTATTTTTGACAGAATACTTGTTTTATACATTTACAAGTCTATTAGTCTAAGTAAGAAGAAGGACAAGGATTTAGTGCAAATATATTGTTTCATTGATTTTAAGCTGTACCTCTTAATTTCAACCTCACTGACTGGGGGGGGAGAGGGAGGAAAAATAATTTAAAGGAAATAAAGTAAATGCAATAGCATGCTAAAATACAATTATTACATATTTTTAGCAATCAACTTTGATTTATTTACATCTATTCAAATTAGTAATTTGAAAAAAAAAAGTTACTTTGAAATAATTAACATTAATACTAAAAAATTTGTGATTCCAAGTTGCATCCTGTTTTTAGTGATATACATGAGGAAAAAAGTGTACCTTAAAACGGAAGAAATGCAATATTTTTTTTCAGTGACTACCAATTTTAATTTCATAAAAGTGATCTAACACTAATATCCTCTTTTCATAAATTCCTTAAATAAATGCATGAAAAATAAAAAGTAAACATAAAAAAACTAATGTATAGTTTTTATGTATCCATATATTTTCTTGTGAAACAATTTTATATACAGTACTTTATGCATTTGGATAAAAGTATCACAGATAAGTAAACTATATGTACAAAAAACGTACTGCAGAAGTTTCTGTTCTATACTTATTATAAAGGAAAACTGCTATTTTTTGGGGGTATTTACATATAATAGCACAAACGTCTTATTAGTATCCACCAAATATTTAGATTGTGTGAAACTTTGTCAGTTATGTGCATAACAATTCTGCAGTTTAGCAACATTGCCATCTTTGCATGCATTTTTCTTGTCATATTCCAAATTATAAGTTTTTACAGACAATTCTAAATATTTTTTCCCCTAAATTCAAATTTAAAAGGGCACTTATGGGATTTGATTCCAATGAAACAAATTGTGGCAATATTTCTGCATGAAAACATAATTCTGCCACAAAATCATTACACATAACAATTAGTAGGAGCCTGTTTTCAAAGCAAGTGCCATGAAATTTCTACCAAAACAAAAACTCACTTATTTATCGATAAATTTTTGGGATAAATACCTAATTAAAATACAACATATGTATACAGTTGTATATTTGCAATAGAGTTTTTTTAAGATAAATTAAGCATCATCATTCTTTTTTCTTCTGTAAAACATTGACGAACTATGGCAAGGTGGTTACTTGCACTAATGTACAAACAGCTTTTTTGCCCCCTTTTAAATGCTTCAGAATTAAAAAAAAATGATTTTAAAGAAATTTTATCAAGGCAAAAGGTCATAACTGAGATTTCTGGTTTGTTTTATTAGCTAGAAGGGATCAACCAAAACACACGCACACAGAAACAAACAAACAAAACAAAACAAAAAGGAACAGGAAGAATTTCTTTTTTTTTACCCCACTACACCTGTTTCGAGCCACCCTGTTCAGTATCATGATTAACCAGCTGTCATATCACAGGGCTTGTGTTCGAATTGCAGAGAATGCATGGATTTTTGTAAATGTACTGCAACAAAACTATCCCAATAAATTTGAAATCAGATGCCGCTGACAGCATGACAAACAATCTGAAGATTTGATTAATTACATCCACATAGCTTGAAATTTGTTCAGTGTAACATAACTATGTTGTATAAGGTTGTTTCTAGACAGAATGTGCTACTTAAATTTTAATAAAGGACAGGCATTTCATCTAGTAAAAACAAAATAAAGTACGAAGTCCGAGATACGGACTTGTCGGGACTTCAGAGATTCCGGATATTAGATCATCAATTTAAATCTAGGCAGACTGCATGCAGAAATTATAAAATTAAAAATATGAAATTGTGATTTATAAATTAATGAGGAATTATGATCTAAAGGGTATCAAAATTTACACACATACACACACACACACACACAAAAAAAAAAGCTTAACAATTTATTGATGTACTTTATTAAACATTTCTTTCAACGTAAGTTTTTTAAGTTGCTTTGTTTTTTGCCTTAATACTTTCTTTTTAATTCTAAAAACAGACATATTTCTTGTTCAGTTACAAAGTTCCACTGTTCAAGTCCTGTAATTGATATGTCGAGAATTCTGACTAACTCGTCAATCGGAATTGTTTTGTTTTTAATAACCTCTCTCTCACTTTCTTCAATATCGGTGGTAAATAGCCATAAATTATGCCAAGCACTTTTTAAGTATCTGGAGACACGTCCTCCCACAATCTTGCGATGCTCCACACAGCAGATTTTATGCTAAAATATTAAAGAAATTCTTGAATACTCTTGCCATTATTCAAGACATTTAACATGGATTTTAAAAATGCTACTTTATATTTGCATTTCAACGAGCGCACTATTCCGATATCCAAAAGCTGAATGATGGACGCACAGTTTGGAGAAAGAATAATATGGATACATTATCTTTCACTGAAACTTTAGCTGAAGTATGAGCCAAGCAGTTGTCTACAATCAAGACAATTTTTGCATCAGCAGGTAAACAAACCAAATTCAAATGTTGCCAAGCCTCGGGTATGAAATAATTTTCAAACCATTCATTCATTAATGAATTCATGTGTTCATCCACACTCTCTTACTCACACGATATACAACGAGGAAAATCTTTACTCCTTTAAACGCTCGAGGTCATGTATTTTTTCCGATTATGAAAAATTTATGCTTGTGTGTTCCTGCAGTATTTGAGCATGCTAAAATTGTTAGTCTTGCTTTGGAATCATTTTACATCAGTTGAAGCCTTTTCTGTAGAGGCTGCAAAGGTATTTCATGGTACATATTGCCAGAAAAGATGAGTTCCATCAGTTTTGTAAATGCACACATATCAGTGTGCATTTAAAAAGATTTTTTTTTTGGGGGGGGGGGCTCTGGAGATAACTTTTCACAATTAATGAGTTCAACGAATTCATCTACAAATAGTTGCTTTTTCACCTGAAATTTTTAATTGCCTTAAATGATTGTGATTTTTAAATTTGGTTAACCGACCTGTCGAATATGTGTACTCAGATTTTAAGTTCATTTCTTCATGAAGTATTTTGGCTTGAGCCATTAGCATTGGAACCGTCAATGGCATGCCCTCGCTGCGATGCTGTCTGACCCATTCAATCATCACTTTGTTATGACTGTCACTTTTTTTCTGTTATTCATTGCAAGTGGGGTGTCAGAATCCACAAAAAATTCAAAAAGTTCCTTTTTCTTTTTTCTCATGCCATATACAGTTGACTTTCCAATGCCATACTCCTCGCACAATTTTGAGATGGATATGCCCTTATCCATTTTTTGCAGCAATTCCACTTTTTGTCTAATGGACATCAAAACATGCTTTTGCTTTCTCGATCCTGTTGCAGCTCCAGAATTAGAAACTCTTTTCAACGTAATCGAAAGTTCAATCTTTTAATTTTCATAAAATTGGTATAATAATAACAGTCTGAAAAAAATAATAAGCTCGATCAAATTAGAAGATTAAGGAACAGAGCAATCTGCTATATTAACTGAAATTCCTTGGAATCAGTATAATCTTTGCCTAGCTTAATAGTATCCACTATACATTATTGGCTATGTATGAGATTGGCAACGAAAGACAGGTTGTTCCGCTAAATTTTGTCTTGCTTCTATCACGTACTGAGACAATTAAGCCTGAATTATATTAGTTTATTTATTTATTATACCTACTTCTATTTCTTGCACATGCATAAGGCTAATCTGAGTCCTGATAAATAAACTCCCACATATACTTAATGCTTATTGAGGGGCTGGTGCTAGATATCTTACTGCCTGATGCTGTCTCTGTGGGTCCTAAATTCTGCTACAGAGTGTCTCCCTACGTTCTAAATTTTTGCTGCCCCTCAACTTTGGATCCCAGTACTCTCCCTAAATTACAAAAATTTTGTCGCTTAATACTTCTCTAAATTCCAAAAACTTTGACTTTCCTAAATTCTGCCACCCGGTGCGGACAAACGAGGTCTGGTGCTGGTTCTGGGTTTATGTGAATAACAAATCAGATATTCTTAATTCAAATAGCACTAAATGTAATCTTTTGGTCTGTGAGTTTCATTAATCAATTTTTATCATACTTATTTTTAGTAATTTTTGTTAAATTTTTCCACATCAACATTTAATAGCGCATTAAACTTAATCTGTAAATATCACCAAGTATAATATCACATAAAAAGTTGCCATATTCTTTGTTATTCAATTACTAATATAGAAAAAAATTGTTTAGGCATCATTGCATGAATCATTACTCAAGTTGTCATGTGTTTAAGCATGCTGTGATGAAAGCAAAATATAATAAATAATGATTTGCCAGGTTGGCAGGAGGGATATAAAATACTAGTAGGTGTAAAATCAATGATGTTTCTACGTAAAATGTTTCGGTTTGAGATTTATGTCAAGCAGGTATGCAACTAAGGAGCCAAATTATTGACCTTACAAATTTATCGTAAAATCACATATGTAAAGCATACCCCCCCAAAAAAATGTTGGTGGCTTTGAAGTCTGGATTTTAGATCATTCCGGATATTGGGAATTTGGATCTCGCACTTTGTACTGTATCAAACTCTATACTAAATATTTTTTTAAAAAAATCTTTAAAATAAAATAATAATAATAATAATAAAAAAAAACATTAAAATTACATAAAATAACCAGTAAATTTAATTTTGCAGCACAATTTATGTCTGAAGCTATCAGATATTACCTTCCTTTTTTTTTACCTCAGTTGATCTTTTAGGAGATTTTTCAAAAACGTTTTTACATAAGCTTCAGGATTAATTTCTTTTAAAAGTTTCTCATTTAAGAAAATATATCATTAAATCTCAAATATACTGTCAAAGAAGATCATTGATCATTCTTCTTCTTGCGAATGTTCACTGAGCTGAAAGCTCATTCAGCTTCAACACAGAATAGTATGTTTCCCATTATTATATTTATAATACGATTAATACATTTATAATACACTCTAATAATTTAATTATACTTAATATATTTATAATTCCGGTTATTATATTTATAATATGATTCTCATGTGAAACATACTTCATATTTAATAAAATATTCTAAATTTTATGATCTTTTTATGAAGAACTTTTAAATGCAATGAAAAAAAAATATACGCAAATGTTAACTGCTTAAACGTGAGTTGAATCTTATAAAAAGTACATAGATTAAGACAATTCAAATCAAATAAAATTTAATAATGGAAACTACACTGGAAATTATTAAGGGTGGGGAATGGAATTTGCACAATTGAAGTTTCAATACTTATAAATTTTATTTATTGCTGGGAAACATTTTTCTCATCAAGTGTTATAAATAACAAACTGAGAGATTCCATGACTTACTTGGACACCAGAAAATGTGTTGAAAAACCAGAATCTTCATATAAACTACAAGAGCTAGCAGCTCTGTCTTACGGACTTGAATTTCCTTTTACACTATTAGGAATTTCATTATGCAATTTTATGATGTTAAAATCACATCAATGAAATACCAAAAATATCTAATTTTCATTTCAAGCTTTAATATAGAGTTTAGCATTTTTTGAAGTATGATTATGAGATGTAAGCCAGCAAACAAAAATAACACGGAGCTTGCAAATTAGAGACAAATTTAACAAAAAGCTCTCATGAACCCCTTACAGCATACCACTGCCTGTAGTTGCTAACAAAATTTTCAGTTAAATTAAATCTGGTATGAACAATGAAAAGTCAATGGCTTTCTAGACGTTTTCTCAGAAGGCTTGTTATTATCAGTCTGCTGGCTCATCAGAACACATTTTACATTGTTAGAGTGTCTTCCAAAGTGTGTTCTAACAACTAAACACATAAACAGAGTTTTTTCCAATAGTGTTAAGACTGTTGCCAGATTCCTAGGCACCTGATGTAGAATCAAGATGAATGAAAGCAGTGAGTTTCTGCTGCTATAAAAGGGTCTGTGACTTGCAAGTGCAATTTCTTTCAAGTTCATCAGCTCTGCAAGTGCTATAGGTGCTGATCTTTTTATTGTTTTGCAGTGCCATAAGGCAATACATTTTTTTTTCATGGATGAATGATATATTGTAGAAACTACTGATGACATAAGATATTAATGGTATCAACTGAAGAACAGGCTTCTCGGATCTCAGTTAGAAAGGACGTTCATAGGATTCACTGAGAAAACTCTCTATGATTGAAATCTACCTCCAGAAAATAAGACGAATAACACTTGTGCTTGGAAGATACATATGTGACGTTTGATCTCCTAGATCTACCCTCTGACATTAAACATACAACATTTGTGAAACTTACATCAAAACTTTGATGGACTTCTTCCAAATGATATGCGTGCACTTTAGATTACAGGCAAGCATGATATGTTTATTCCTAAACCAGGATTTCTGGAATTTTTAACTTTTCCAAAAGTATTCAGTAAAATTTCACATGCACTTGATCAACACATGAAAAAGATTTACAAGATTTCCTCTTTAACAGTACAAACCTTTTCTGAGCTATAATTTTATTAATCTGAATAAATTTTCATCTGGACATGTCATGTCTAAAAGACATTTAACCTCCTGAAGATCAATTCATGTAATGTAAATACTACAGGATTTATTAAAAACTTCAATTATTTTTAACTACATCATGCATTTTGACATCAGTTTAGCAATATCATCTCATATTTTAATAATATATCCATTTAAAAATCTATATAAAAATTAATATCGTTGATATGCAAATTATTTTATACACATTTAACATATTGCTAAAAGAGTTATAAAACTACTCACCAAAAATGCATGAAAATATGATCACGAAAGTAATCTATCAGGTTTTAAAGAAAGTTTTCTGCCACTGCAAATATTGTCTGTGCAAACATGTTGGCTTGTTTAATCATATTTTGTGTAACAATTTTTGGCATTTGAAAGAGACATGCTCTTTCAAAGAGAACTCTGTGTTATGAAATTTGTAAAAAAATATCGCCATTATTAAATACAAGGTGTCTGAAATGGAACTATTACAGTACCAGATTAGAACCATCATTTACTTCCAGTTCTGTTGCAAAAAAAGTCAGCTACAGAGTGTCACCAAATCATGTATACAGCTTTAGGTACTAACACTATATCATATCATCATACGACATTGTGAAGGTCTGGTACTGAAAGTTCAAAGACAAGGACTATGGCATTTAAGATGTAGAGCACTTTGGCCAACCTACTGATCTTGATGAGACCCCACGAGAACTTGTGGAAGATCAGTATCAACTACTTGAGAGCTTGTTAAGGAATTAAACATTAGTGCCATGTCAATTACTCGCACTATGCATTCCATAAACTTGATGTATAAGTTCAATCGATGGGTGCTGCATGGATCTGTGAGGATCTTTTGCCACACCCATCTTATAACCCCAACATTGCTCCTTCGTACTTCTACCTTTTTCCACACCTGCAGCTACATCTTGCTGGTGCTATCTTCCATTCTGTACAGGACATCCAAAATGAGCTTGGTGTGTTTTTGGACTCGCGGCCACTAAGTTTCTGGGCCAAAGGCTTTGAAAAACTACCAAAACATTGGCAGAAAATGATATTTATTTTAACATGATAAATTGGGTGGTGATTACTATCTGCACTAAAGGTACTGTGGTACTGCTTTCATGTTTTTTTCCCTTACTTTATTAAGACTTTTATGGTTTAAAACTTTCATTAAAACCAGATATATTGGGATACTGAATGAAGAATTTTTTTCAAAATAATTACCTGAGATGAAAATGTGCAGACTAAATAATCACATTTAGAAAGCATATGTATATCCAGTATAACACCTTTCAGTGACTCTGTAGTGTAACGCTGACCAACAGATGCACTCTTAGCTATATTAGGATCTCCATAGAATACATAATTAGGAAATCTATAAATAAATACACAAATCATACTCTCTACTGTACATAAATAATACACACAAGAAAAATTTTTCACATGCACATATATACCTCCTTCCCCCCCCCCAAAAAATCTATCTCATAAAGACCGTAATTATTTTGGACTAAATTATACTTTCACCTTTACTTTTGTTACACCCCTTTCTTTATGTATCTAAAATGAAGACTAGATTTAGAATAAAAATCAGTATCATTATAATTACATTTCAATAAGAATAGTTTGGGCTGCATAGAAGCTATAAGAGATAAAGGGGATCACACCAATGAAAACTGTTTTAAAAAAATTCATAAAAATATCTATTAAAAAAAGCGTATATTTGTGTATGTGAAGAAAAATTTGTCAGTCTTTTTTCCTAAGCATTCAGAAGACGAAAAACGTGATAAATAAAAGGTTATAAAATAATAATAACAGTTCAGAATCCACTACTTTCTAAAATATGTAGTAACATTAGAAAATTGCGAGAATACCTAGAATTCATTTACACATTTAGTGTATCTCCTGAGGAGATATAAAAAAAATGTATGGGATATATTTATCCCCAAATGCCTATAGCTCAAATTTTACTTCTAGAAAGCAAATTATGCCTTTTTCCATTTAATTCAACTGATGCTATTTACACAAAATGTTAAAAATGTTTTTAATCGGGATTTTTGAAAACTTTTAGCTCACTTTTGTATTTTTGCTAAAACATAAAATTTTACTGCATACTACACAGTCCAGTCACATTAATGTGACCATCTGTCAAAAGCCAGAATAACCACCTTTCGCAGAGCGGACTGCTGCGAGACGTGCAGGAAGAGAGTCACATAGGTCCCTGAAGGTGTTCTCTGGGATGTTGAGCCATGCCGACTCTAATGCCGTGGCCAGCTGCGCTAGATTACGCGGTTGAGGATCCATGGCGCGAACAACTCGATCGAGATGGTCCCACAGATGCTCGATTGGGTTTAAGTCAGGTGAGTTTGCTGGCCAGGGGAGGACGGTAAACTCATCCTGGTGCTCTTCGAACCACGCACGTACACTGGCAGCTGTATGGCACCTCGCATTGTCCTGCTGGAAGATGCCATCATCCTGAGGAAAAACAATGCGCATGTAGGGGTGAACATGGTCCGCAAGGACAGATGCGTACTTGTATTGATCCATTGTGCCTTCCACAATGATCAGTGAACCTAGAGAATGCCAGGAAAACATTCCCCAGACCATAATGCTCCCGCCTCCAGCTTGGACCGTTCCGGCAATGGTTGCAGGGTGGTTCCTTTCAGAGGTTTCACGCCTTATACGCCAACGTCCATCTGTCCGATGGAGCATAAAACGCGATTCATCCGAAAACGCAACCTGTCGCCACTCAGTGGACGTCCAGCTGCTGTACTGGCGTGCAAATTCTAGCCTTCGCCGTCGATGAACAGCAGTCAGCATAGGTGCACGAACCAGGCGTCTGCTTCGGAGGCCCAGACGCAGCAATGTTCGCTGAATAGTACTTTGGGAGACACTTTTGGTAGCCCCTTGGTTCATTTTGGTGGTCAGTTGCTCAACGGTAGCCCGTCTATCTGCCCGAACGCATCTCCGCAACCGTCGTTCGCCTCTGTCATCTATGGCCCGTGGTGCACCACATTTGCCACGTCGCTGATTTTGGACAGTCCCATTTTGCCATGCACGGTACACTTTTACCACGGCGGCACGCGAACAGTTCACAAACTCAGCCGTTTCGGAAATGCTTCCACCCTTGGCCCGAAAACCAATGATCATGCCCTTTTGGAAGTCAGATAAATCGCTTCGTTTCTTCATTACGCCAACGATTGAAATGTTTTCCGAAGCCCTCACACACCCTTTATATACGCTCAACTGCACTGTGCTGCCACCTGCCTTCTGTGATTGGTTATTTAACTCTGACATGGAAAGTACGTGGTGGTCACATTAATGTGACTGGACTGTGTATATGCAATGTTATGATTTTATAGTTGTTTCATAAATAAAATTTTTATAATTGAATATCAAAGTAATATAAACATACAAAATAAATTCTTTTCAAATTAAATTCAGATGATATATATTTTAAATAGCTATTGAGACATACTTTTTTTTCATTCTTACCCAAAATTTTTAATTAAGAGAGCATCATAATTTTTACTGTACATTAGCTATGAATAATTTTATGCATACTCCTTTTTATTCTTTCATGGTGTACAGCCACTATAAAGTAGAAAACAAATCAATCACTCCTCACTAGTAAACAAAAATTATGTTGTTGACCTTATTTTAAATTATAATATATTTTACTACATTCATATATTTTGTTCTATAAAACTTCTTATGTTCTATATAGAAATTTAACACAGTTTTCACTATATAGAATTTTAAATCTATAACTTATGCTACACCAATGAACAAAATTTTGAGTGAAATTATACACCACAAATTTTTGGTCAGTGCCATGTTATATGGCAGAATTTTCTTTATAACTATCTGAAATATATTCAATAAAATCTTGGCATTTAGTAAGATATTATACATTAACTGTCATTAATAAAAGTGTTCTCTTTGCAGCAAAATATTCCAATCTTCTAATCTTTTTTAACAGAATCTTTGATTTCCATTTTCCAAAAATTTACTAATTTTGTTTGTTTTAAATTTTCTTCACTTTTTTTTGAATTTCATGATTTCCATCAAATTTTAATCATTTTATTAATTCTCCGACATCTGCCCTAAAGCAGGGATAACCTCCCTGCTATTGTAATTGATCTCTCAGAATGGTTCTTTTATTTTGGCAAAGAGATAACAGTCATAAGGGCTTGAACTGGTTATGTATGCAGTTGTTTCAGTACCTCATATCACCATTGTCATGGAAGATTCATGACAGTGCTCGCATTATTAAACTACACATTATTATGAGGATCATCTGATGTTGTATGACACCTTTCAGTAATTTGTCAGAGGGCGGTGATTATGATAGGCCATTATACAGAGGTAAAAATCAAGACAGAAGAGAAAGACACCAAAGTGAAACATAAAATCAGCAATTCATAGACTTGATCTGGTAGGTTCAGATTAAAAGTATTAGGAACAATAAAATAAAAAAATAAAAAAATGAAATGATTCAGATTTTAACCTAAAGAGGTTTTTAAGGTTTTTTTACTCTCGTTGAGCTCGCAGTCTAACAGTCTGCTATTGCAGTCTTTCTTGCTAACCCATTTCTTTTTGTGATAGTTTTATTATTAAGCATAATTTTCTTTACACTTATGCTATACACAGTTCAACAACATTTTAAAAGCAGCACAGTACACATATGTTTAGAATTCCCAGTGCAGCGTTAAGTGTTGGCATAAATTTTTCTATTTTTCCAGCTCATAACATCACTGTTCTGTTTTAGTAAAATGGCTCACAAAACTTTTTTTTTGTCTTTTCATTTTTACTGTTTTGTGTGTTAACTTTACTCATTAAATATCACATTCTTCACACTTATGCACATAAAATTCAATTCAACAGGAAAATTTAAAAAAAAATTAAAAATACAATCTTGCACACTGAAGATTAAAATGTTTGATTTCGTATAGCATTGCCACTGCTTGCTTTTAAATCATTGAACTTGTTAATAAACACCTGATTTAAGTTTTACAAAATATGAAAATAAAATTGAAAATTCGGGCTTCTGGGTGCACATGTTCGGGTGGAGGATTACGTTATTCAAAATGTAATGGCCTCATATACTATAATTTTTTCACAATATGAGGAACATACATACATAAAAGCTGATTCTTCATAATTTCTTTAAACAGAGTATTCTTTAAACTTAATATTAATAATAGTATTGCATGGTAACAATTTGAAAAGTGATACAGTGCTTAAAGTGGACAACAAAAAATCCTGCTTTGAGACTAATAGTTCATTTGGGCTAACAATAACATAGAACACTCAGAACAATAATCCTACTTACTTTTTTTTGCATTCTGTCAGAAGATTAGGATCATCAGTAGCTAGATAAACTCTTTTTTCTTTAACAGAACCATCAAATTTTAATTGTTCATAATATTCTTCTACATGTTCCATATATTCCTCAATGGAATGAAACTGAGCTTCTGTGCCTATTTTGTCTGTCCTCCGAACATGAACCCTACGCAAATATAAATGAAAATTATGATAAGCTAAATGACATAATGCCCATAAATTCAAAAACAAATTTTTAACTGACTATGAAAATGATTATCATTAAAAACAGATGAATAAATAAATTGTGTCTGGAATTCACTATCAAAACTACCCATAAACAGATTTTCAAAAAAAAAAAAAAAAAGGGGGGGGGGCCTTTTTTCTTTGTTAAAAAAAAAAAAAAAAAAAAAGGGGGGGGGGACTTCTTCATATGGTTTGCATACACTGGCAGATTCCCTTCTTTCATAATATAAAATTCTCATTTTATATTATGGAGAGTCAAAATGTACATAATTTACAATGGATATACAAAATATAACTGAGAAGTTAATACCTGTAATTCATACTGAAAAAATGAACAAATTATTAGCACTAGATTAAGAGCCAGCTATCTGCAAGGTGGCAGGGAAGCAGCTGCCATAGCCTTGGGCCTGTGTTCAAATTCTAGAAAGCATAGACGTTTGTAAGAACATAACACCTTTGTGCCATGGGCTAGTTAAAATACTGTCCAGTCAAAGGTCTTCTTAAAAGACCAAAGAGAGGGAAACATGGGAAGCAGACCCTTAGATCTGATCCCTATGTATTTTCAATCAAAATTGGAACAGAGCTTTCTTTTCTCCTGTGTGTAATTTTGTCACAACTGTGATAAACCTGGGCAAAAGTTTTCTGGTGATAAGAAGGCTACATGACAGATGGGGTTGGCCATTCTCAATGAATACATTAAGTATCTGGTCATACGAAATGCTAACAACAACAGCAATGAAAAAACGGTAAAGTAGATAAGCAAGACTCATTAATTAAACTATTCAAACTATGCTTACAACAACCGGAACCCAAAAACAAAAATCGAAAATTTACTAGGTCTGACAAAAAAAATATCCAGCCCAACTTTTTTCCTTTACAAACTGGAAAGAATTCTGCAACAGAACTTAGTGCAGAATAACTTTGATCTAGTTAAAATAATTAGGATATATTAATTTTCTAGCATATGACAATAATCATAAATCCTGTGTGTGTGTGATAGTCATTAATATTTTTATGGCTTTTCTCTTCTGACTTTGAGACCACATTACTGGTATGGTCGTAGGGTAGCCAGCTGCTACAGTTCTGGGTTTCAGTTCTAGCTAAGGCATAGATATCTGTAAGTCTTGAGGCATTTAAAATACCATTGTGGCTGAAACACACATGGCATTGGAGCATAAGGCATATTTTACATTTTATTCTATGCAGAAATTATTCATCTTTCCTCAGAAGTTAGGTAAACTATAATCAGAAAGCATTAGAAAGATTGGACAAGCTTGTGGGATAAAACTAAGTGTTACGCAGATTATGGGCTGATTCAATCATTTTAAAAGTGTTCAGACATCAGTGACAAATAAATGGGCAAATATTCCTGAAGTCTTCAACATGCTGTAAAAATTGAAAAGGAATACTTAATGATAAGAAAAACTGGAAATGAAATACAGGCCTTGTTATGCATATGTTAATTTACTAAGCAGAAAAAATGACAATTATGAAAAGCAATTACCAGCTCTTAAATATTCATTAATAGATTTTTATATCTAACATCTTAACACAATGTAGACTTTAATACTTATAAAAATCATATACTGTTAAGTGTGTAAGTTTATAATTATAAAAATCATATAATGTTAATGTCCATTCATGCACAGACTCTCTTAGCATTTCTGAGTTATTGAGCAAAGAAAAGTGTAACATATCTTTAAGTACACTGCTAACTTATCCACAACAAAAATACATTGGGAAAACAAATTCAAGTGCATAAAATGCCTATCAGCAAAAGCCCTTACGCAACAAGGAAAGATACTGCATGACAAATATTTCCTTTGTGAATTTCAGTTGCCTGTGTATAGATTTAATCAAGGTTGGGAGGGGGTTCTTCCTGAAAAAATATGCTTCTTCCAGAATAGTGAAAGAAACAACAACACCAAAAAAAAAAAGTTTCAGATTTTAAATTATGTCCAAAGGTACCTTTTGTTAAACATTTTGTGTGTTACCTTTATTCATTAAATATCATGTTCTTCACATATAAAACATAAAACTCAGTTCAAGTGCAAAATCGCAAAATAATTTTAAAATGATCATATCCTTACAATTTCCGATTCATAGGCTCGTGTGCTGGAAGTAAAAATGTTTTTTCTGTACAATGTTGCCATTGCTCGCTTTGAAATACTCAAGTTTGTTCATCAAAAATTCGTTATGAAATCTATTAATAAATATTCGTTTTATGAAATCAATAATAAAACAAATTCCAAATTTGGGCTGCCCATATTCGCAGGAGGATATGTTATTTGAAATTTGATGCCTCTAGGTACCGTTGTTTTATCACAATGCGAGAAACGTACATACATACATTCATGTAGATTCTTCATTATTTAATTTCTTTAAATAGAATACAGGTTGATATTATTTGGTGGCAACAATTTGAAAAGTGAAACAACACTTGTAATGAATCAATGCAAAATGCCAAAATGAAATTAATAATCCTTCTGGATAAATTGCCACTTTGGACTAAAAAAAAAAGGAGTGAACAATGATGCATCTGTGGGGCTACTAACAAGGATACATTTATCAATAAGAGCTTAATTTATTTGAAAATAAATGTTTTATTATTTCTGCTACAAAATATTAATATGTGAAGTAATTAAATAATTTTTCCCAAAAAACCCAATGAAATTTGTGGTAGAATCCTTATTCATTTACTGATGTGATAGTTTTGAAAACTTTTCCCTCTTAAATAAATTGTCCATAATCTTAAATAGCAATGATTAAAAAAATAATCATTATGATTTAAGATTTTATATGTAATTTTTTAAAAAAAGTTTTACATTTAAAAATATTTCAACATTTTAAATATGCTGCAATAGCTTTTTTTACTTCTTCTTTATCCAGCAATTTCCCATCTTTCCCTTAATGATAGCTTTTAGAAAAAAGTATAACCTTCTTTTCTAACAAAATGTTTATTGGAGCTCTGCATATGAATCTACACTTTATATGACCTGATATAGAATTAGCTAATTAATAATATGTTAAAATTTCATTTCTTGAGCAGTTGTTGACATCAGAGTTCATAATATTTACTTCAGTATCAGGAAAGAGAGTATTTTTCACTAAATCTTTCTTGTATAAATTTTTTACACTGTAACACAAATAAAGGAGATAAATGTATATTAATATCTCCCCCCCCCAAAAAAAAAGCCATGCAGAGCATGAAAATCAGGCTGATTAAATTTAACAGATAAAAAAATATTTAAATGAGTAATATGACAGTGCTAACTACAATAAAATATAGACATACTAAATATAAATTCAAAACTTAACTTTTTTTTTTATATCTCAGTGGAACAGACCTATTTCTTCTGGTCTTTTCTATGGGGGGGGAGGAAGGAACTTGTTAACCCTGAACTTAATGCACCACTTCAGATATTCACTTTCAACATGTCACACACCAACACATACTGCAAACTAATTAATGCCATTATAATTAGAATGAGAAATGGTATCATTCATGACAGCCCAGTTGCTGCTGTAGTGAAAAAAAAAAAAAAAAACTATTGCAACTTCTGATCATTCATCACAATTTATATTTTAAGACAGAAGTTTGGGTTTTTTAATCAAATAATAATTTGATCTAAAATAGATCCTTATCATGCCACAATCAGCTTACTGGCCAATTTCTTATTCTCTGATTTTATTGCTCTGTCTTATAAAGATAATGCTATAGGGTTATTATTTTCAAACAACTGAAGCTATAGTCTATTACAAGAACCAAAAGAAGTTTCTTCTCCTAGCACATCCAGGAATATTAGAAATATTAAGCATATGCTTTCCAAAGGCTGTTATTTTGATAGAGACCGAATAATAAATTTTTATATTTCAAACAGAACTGTCCTAAAAGATCCGGTCATCTTAATATTTGGAAGAAATAAAAAAATAAGGAAGACACTAATTTAATCAACTATATATTCCCCATCTGAATCAATAACACTTTCCAAATACTAAGGAAATCAGCCTGCTTACTGCAGAAAAAGTCTTGAAGGTCCATTTCAAGTACGTCATGGGAATTTTACTCTTTTTCATCAATGAAATTTTTAAAGCTTCAAACTACCAGTCATTAGGCAAATAAAAAAAAAATCACACTTAATAAAGAACATTGCAGATGTTCATGCATTCTCTTTAATTAGGTCTATGTGGAATCCATCCGCAAAGATTAGACAGAATTCCGAGGTCCTTCAAATGGAAATGGACATGCAATCATGATGTAGTACCTCTTTTTGCAAATTTCTCAACATTTACATATAATTTTCTCCATAAACTACAAAAACTTAACCTGTTTCCATATCCTTTACTGATTTCTCTGCCTGACACTATATATTTCATGACTCTGCATTGAATTCTATTCTTTTATCAATTATTATATTTGAAATCAGCTTTATACAGTATAATAATTGAGAATTAAACTACATGTAATACAATACCATTAAAGGAAAATAAAATGTGATATAAGACATAAAAGATATGACTGTATTTTAACATTTAGTATTTATCATATTCAATTATAAAATAATTATGAATTAACTATTAAAATTATTAAAAAATATGAACAAACCCCACAACAGGATGTTTGAAATCCATTTTTTCTTCCACCCTGTCTAAAAGGACTTTCATAGAATCTTGTGGTCGAAGAAGGTATTTAATAAACTGTGATATCCACCAAACAATAGGATTGCCATGCAAACGGATTATTCTGTCAGCTAAATCTTTCGGTATAGCCAAAGGTATGTATGGAGGTCTAGGTCTCACATTATCAATAATTGGAAGATCTATGACTTGAGTACTTTCTGTTGCTAAAAAAATGTTAATAAGAAAGTATTATGCTAAAGATGGAAATATATAAATGTCATAAAAATAAATATTCCATCTGTTAAATAATTATTAATTAAGTATACAAATTGTGTATAACCTTCAAAATACATATTTCATTTAATTATAATGCACTGAAATATATAAAATGAACTAATATAATAATTTTCATTTAGTTGAAAGTAAAACATTACAACATAACCCAACTTTATACAATTTTTTTAATACAAATCTGATTAAATATAGTTTAGAAAGGCATCATCCTCTTTACTGCTTACATAGTTTACTTTATACTTTGCCTCTTTAAAAATATTCAGATAAATTTAATTCTCAGAATTTGAATTTATGGTAAAAATAATAATGATCATATTTTTTAAGTTATAATTTGACACTTGCATTATACAAATTCTTGAGAAGGGGTAACTGCGTAACTAAATCCATGAATATTCCCCCCCAAGAAACATAACTAGGCTGCTATTGACTTACAACATACACATAATCCATATTTTGCACACTCTGTATATTACATGCAGTATTCTTCAAACAAGGTAAGTTAGAGAAGAGTATCTCCCTTCAATTTTTCAAAGAGTGAAAGATATAAGAAATTAAAAATCCAACGATTGTATATTATACTAAGCTAATCAATTATAGACCAAAAAAAAATTTATAATCAAATTCACATAGCTATGAAAGAAATTTAAAACCATGCCAGGGTTCCAACTGATTAACCTGTAGACATAATGAAACTCCAATCAACCTACCTGCTAAAAAACAACAATTGCTTTGAAAAAACTTTAATTGTATTTATTCTATAAAATGTAACACCTGCAGTATTGTTTATACAGGGCAAACTAAAGTAATCTTAATATTAGAATCAACAACCATATATCACATATTAGAAAGTCTGCAGTCAATAAAAATAGTATTAATTCTACTACCAAGGAACTAGAACATTTTAGGTTTCATCAATATAGCAATAAAGACATTAGATATTGATATCTTAAAAATATACTTTTTAAGAAATCTCTCTATATATTACAATTTAGAACACTCTATGAATTAAATTCTTCAATCAATAAAAAATCTTTAATACAAAAGTTTATGAACAGTTTATTCTGTTCAAAAATATTCTTGATTACCTTTACTCATGCCCTCACAAACATCTACTTATAATACAAAACTTCTTCAAAAATGAGTTTATAGAAAATAACGTCATCAAAGATTTTGTAATTTATAAAATTTTAATTTAACTGTAATTCGTTCAAGGATAAAAGAATTTCCTGTACTACCAATTTTCGTCATAGAAGTTTTGATGATCTCAACCTGCATAAAGTCTTTAAATAAGCTCAACAAAAATTTCCTGCAACAGAATCTACAATAATTGTTTCTTTCAAGTACAACAAAAGGCTGAGTAGTTATATTACGAACCATCATAGAGAAGATTTTTCTGCAATTTGATATTGCAGAGAAGAAAATTTTTTGCCATATGTGGATGAACAACATAAACGTAAAATTACAGAAAATCTAGGCAATTTACAAGATAAAGAAATCAAGCAACTTGTGAAAAAAAGGTAGAAAATTTAGTCCAGTTAAATACATTCCTAAATTCAATTGTTTCGAAAGTATTTCTGTAGATATAGATAAGTTCATATTGAAAGCAAGTTCGTTACTAAGTTTAACTACTCAACTTTTTAAGGAATGGAAAATGAAATATTAGAACAAAGCAAAAAGAATATCGAAAAAAATAAAGGATTTAAAGGAATTAAAAATTGGAAGGAAATACTTCGGAGTTTTCATGATTGAAAAAACAATTTACTATTGCCAAAATTAATAAAGTAAGCAATAATTTAGTATCTAATGAAAAATGTACAACAATTTTCTTATTGAAAAAGAACTTCATAATTCAACAACATATCTAATTTTCAAAAATAAAGAAAGGACAACAATCTACAAAATTTTTGCTTTTCACAAAAAATGGAAAATTTCTCTTTTTTACTATAAACAATATATTTTCCAATTTATATGCAATTCTAAAATTTCATAAAAACCCTGTCAAATTTAGATTTACTGCAAATAGTACATGAAACTATAATACGAATTTTGATTATATTTTCACAAACCTACTTAAATCAAGCTGTTCAAGAGATATGGGATTAAATATCTCTTCTGATACTATAAAAGGCTTTATTTGTCTTTGAAATTACAGTGCAAAAAAATATTGAAAAATAACGGTTATCAAATAAAACATTTAAAATACAAAAATTTTAAGTAAAATATTTTTGTGAAAACAATGAAGATCATCTAAAAAAATGTGCAAACAGATTTTGTATTTTCTCTACACAATTTTGCTTTGTGCTGATGTTCATGATAAAAAGTTTTCTACTGCTCTGCAGTAAACTTTTCTTAGGATCCTGTTAATTGGAAGTTGACTATATCTATGAATTTGATAAAAATATCTTCTTTGCATTTACAAAGTTATGTGTATAAAGTTTATATGTAAGCATATAATGCTTATCACACCACAATAATTAGATACATGCATTATACAGTAGTAATGTCTATTAATTTTTTTTATTTATGAGTTTGATAATTGTATTAATTTATAAATCTGACACAGCTAAGAAATTCATATTCATTTGCATTTAATCATATGAGAGATTACAGTATCTATCAAATTTAGAAGTTTGATAGATGTGATAATGACTCTTTTGCTTAAGTTCAAACAATTTTACTCACATACATATTTTGTATAAAACTTAAATAATGCATTAAATAAAATGCAAAATGTTTCATGATCTTATTAAATGCAAACTTCAATACATACCAGGCCAAGGACCTCTAGATGAGCCACTGTCATCTTTGCATGTCTCACTTATTGGTAAGAATACAGATTCCCATCCTTTTTGTGCATATCGCCAGTTATGAGAACGTAAGATGAGAGTCCTTTTTGTACCATATGCCACTATAAAGCAGTATACAGCATGATGAATTTGACATCCATAACCACAGCCTTTATTCAAATTGCACAGGATTTTTTTAGCAGTCTGACAGTCTTTTGGATTCTTCAGAAAAGAAAATAGTAGGCCATAAATACACAGTTATTAAAAATGGTGTAAGTTTTATACAAAGTTGAGTTCTGTTTTCAAAACAGTGGGGGGGGGGAGAGAGAGAGAGAGAGGGAAAAAAAAGGAAGAAATGAGTGCTGCTAAAGATACTCAAAACTCAAACCCCTAATCTGATTAAATAAATAAATTATATCTATTCCATATTCCCCAAATTTAACATCTTGCTTTGAAAAAAACATAGTTTTGATTATGTTACTGGAAATGTGAGAGAAAATTAGAATCGTTGTGATTTTATACACGAGATGAATTAAAAGTAACAGAAAAAGCACAAATTCAATAATTTGAAGGATACAAACAATAGCATGATGATGTTTTCACAAAAAATGCACATAAAATAAGGAAATTCCTTTAAAAAATAAAAGTTGTATTGCCAAAACAATTACATTTTTCATTAATAGATGACATGCTGCAGTCTGAAGAACTGACATTTTGTATGGCAAGTTGTCTTTCCATGTGTGATGGATACATCTTTAAGATGACCCTTATAAAAATACAAGGTATACTGGAAAGATCTATCCAATAATGTTACTTCAAGTCTCAATAAGCATGCATGTGTTCATTTGAGACATTATATAGCTGTCTCTCTTTATTCCTGTATTTACACATTTGCTCTTCTAAATTAAATGAAACAAAATATACGGTCTATTAAGGTATCATGCCATTATAAAGTAAAACATGATCCTGTAAACATGACTGAAACATAAAGTTCATTTATAACACTGTACTTTTTATGAATTCCAACAAGAAAGAAATGCTACAGAAGCATATTAAAATTTAGGAACTGTTTTTTCTTATACACAAATGACGAAATAAGTTTTATATTTAATAGGCTGAAACTGCAAGAATGAAAATAAATATAGATGTTGAAAAGTATTTCATATTTAAATAACTCTAAACGAAAAAACAGAGTACATTATTAGGTTATTTCAGAAAGTACTTTATATAATTTGCATCAGTGGAAATAATTACAGAAGGGGCCTTTCCATGAAATTTTGCCCAGGGTGTTTTTTATAAATCTGGTTTTATGCTTTTTTTCCTCAAGCAAGAAGTTTTCCCCACCCTTATAAAAAAAACGCATAACCCACAGCAACACTTATCTGTAAAATCAACATAAATCCAAGGCTAATTTCTGTTTAATTTTGGGTTTTAAATAAAATAATCAATAACAGTTATGATGCTGAATAAATTTATAATGAAAAATATACAATATTGAAACTGAACTTAATTTATATGAAAATTTATTTTACATTGAATAATATTAATAGCAGATAAAATTTTACTACACAAATTTTAAGTACATTACTTGAAGGTGATAGAGCCTCTTTTGTACAATGTTGCTCAACTCTACAGCTTCTTTTCTGCGCCATTCAGCAAGACCATCCATGTCTTTTAATTTTTTCATGTCAGACAAAATAGCTCTGTTTTCACAAAATTAATAAAACAAATAAATGACAACTGAATAAAATTAAAGGATACACTAAGTACTTGCAAAAATAAACAGAGAAAGACCAAAACCACAGACTACATGTAGTACAAAACAAAACATTTATGCAATTGAAAGCATTTTCAACCTTTGATTTTTAAATAATATTTAATGCAATTTTAACTAGCATAGAAATATGTAGATGCATTTACTTAGATATTATAGTTATTAATTCATTATAATAATTATCCTATAATAAATAAGCATGACATTCTTTTTGTTTCTGTATTAAGATCTTATTATTTATCCTGGTTGGGGGGGGGGAACACAATTTTTAAATAATGGACACACACACAAATTATTTTCATTTCTAATACAGAACTCTCATATAACAGTTACTACAATTCCAGGAATAATATTTAAGTTTGATAAGCAAAATTTTAAATTTAAATAAAAAAAATGTTGTTTTCTAATAAATTTATTTCGTTCAACCTAGATGCTTACATTTTTTTAATGGTTTTGCACTCAACAGAAAATGTTCCCTCCATTGGTATAGCAGTTCCAGTGTAGAAATTAAGTGCTAACTATGTATTAATAGATTAAAAATATGTATGCTTAAATGTTTCTCTTAACTTTCCTTCTCAACTTTTTTAACGTTAATTAAATATATTTTAAAGATTTAAATAAATTATATTACATTATATTTCTAATAAACATGGTACTATAGTAGTATGGAATAAGCAGGAATAACTAATATCATTTAAAAATAAAATAACTATTGAAGATAACTGATTTAGTGAAAAAGAGGAATAACTAAGCAGAGTTAATACTCCACGAATTTAGCTTTTTCAATACAGGTCTGTTAACCAACAATGAGGTGTTTAAAGCATTACAATATTACATATCACCTGTTGGTTCACAATAATTAATTTTGTAAATATTTTAGTGGTTTTTGATAATATTTTTTTTTCTGTATAGTTGTAGTATTTTGTATTGTTTTATTTATTTATTTTATCTATTGATTGTATTTAGAATGATAATTTTATGCCTTATTTTGTATTTAATCTAATTTGTGGCCACAGGTCTTGCATTTAAATGCTTATTTTTTGCATAGAATTATAGATCCTTTAATTCAGAGTACAGAGGTTTTGGAACTGTAAAAATAGCTGTCAATTAGAATTTTAGATATAGACAATTTTTCTCCTAATGGGGCTTGGCAACAAAATTCTCACCAATCTGATGACTTTCTGGAACATTTGTGAAAACATATTTTTAAAGCTTTATGATCGATTCTTCTACAACTTCTCAAAGCCCCATCTGCAGGGTATAAATATGGGTATAATAGAGATGAGAAGATCAGTTGTGCACATAGCTCCCACTCACAATTTAAACAAAAAACTTACATTGCAACCTAAATAAACCCGGAAAACCTAGTTTTCATCCGAATAAATCTAGTTCATATAGGATAAAATTTAATACATATGAATATCTTTTACTTAATTGTAATCAAAATTTTCATCAAATTCCATTCCCTCCAAACTTTTAAAGTTTCTTAAGTTTTTTTCCAAACATAAGCGAGTTTAGGGCTTTTGTTTTTATATTTTATTTGAGAGGAGATTCTTTCTATGCTAGCCGAAGAGTGAGATAAAATAGTTAAGTCTGCCTATAAATAATAAAATTTCATATTTAGAATGATTAAAAGCCATCTTTTACATTACATAACAGGTACCAAAACTCAGGGATCTGTAAAATACATCTGAATCTTGATTTAAATGGAATGATCTCTATTCTTCATCAAGAGATCTAATCTGCCTTCAGAAAGAAGGTGAAGGAACTGTATTACTATATATAAAATTAAGGATGTGCTTTGGAATGATCATGTACCACTACTGGGTCAAGAACACAGGAACTGGCAACAATTTCATTATTATTTAGAGGAAATTTCATTCAGATTTGCATTCAAAATTCAAAAAGAAATTTTAAACAATCCTTTTTAAACATCCTTTTACTGTCATCAAGCGGTGCTGAATTTAATAAGGCCATACAACAGCTTCTCAAGTATAATTCATTTGAAGGTTCATGATTTACTGCATTTCTTGAAACAATTTGAACCAGCTTGCAAGAAAAAATGGCTTCATTTTTTACATTCACTCAACCACGCATTTTGTCCATTTTCGGTTGAGACTGAAAATAAAGAACTAATGAACACCACTGCTCAATTTTGATTACATTTATACTGTGGCAATGTAATAAAAAATCAACCAATTTGTGGATTTTATGCATATGAGTACCTATAAGACCTTGAATAATCTTGAACTCATTTAATCTTTTACTACTACAGGGAAAATAATACAAGATATCTTTTATAAATACTTCTAAATAAGATGATAGTACTTCAACTAAATGGTTAGCACATAATGCAAAAGAATGGCAAACATCCCATTATAAGTACTGATGGTACACGCTTTTTTAGCAATGACTGGAATCCACTCTTAGTATCTATCACAAAGGCACAATTATCACTTCCACAGCCAACAAGATTCCTTATTGGAATGTTTATTTTTCTATAAAAAGATAGTTTATAGCTTGAAAAAACCCTTCTGAAGTACCACTTTCAACACAAATAGTGCCAAGTAACACATCTACAACATCAAAAATTTAAATATTAAAATATCTCACAGCAACAGCTGGAACTTGTGATACAGATCTTTCATCTATTACGATTAAAAACTTTCTGTTTCTGGATGTGGTAGAAAAGTATACTTTTTCATGACAGGCTATGTCATCTTGTATAAAATAAGACATTTTAGTAACCTTCATTTCAACTTTTTTTGCAATTTTGCTCTCAGAAAATGCTTTTTTACATGCTTCCGTATGGTAATCACATTATTCAAATGGAATATTATCCTCAGAAATGAGTGCAGCAATTGTTAACTCTGCCTTTATTATTTCATTTTTCACTGTGGGTTTACTTTTTTTGAAGAACATGTCTAAAGTTGAACTTATTTGTGTTTTGATATGTTTAACTGTTTTTATAAGCTAGTAACATTGATTTATTGGCGCAATTTCATTTCTTTTCACAGCAGATACAGTAAAATGGACACTTTCCATCACTGTCTTCTTTCAGCCAATCATTTAATTCCAGATCTACAATTCAAGATCATTCAATAAAATAAAGCACTAATCCATTAACATAAAATGGAAATAATCACTGCAATTTAAATACATTATATCAATGTATGTAGGATATGCATAAATGTAAAAATCACATGAATGAATACAAACAATTGTGCAGTGAAGTCTGCCTTCTCCATGCTCAATAACCTATGCATATAACATCTTAGTAGCATGAACGAAAACCATATTGTAGAACCTTGCAAAAATTTTGAATACATTATAAGAACTCTGAAAAGACATCTGTAGTATTTTATATATATTTAAATATTACAATCTATAATAAGTATTATAGATTATACAATTAGGAAAATTGTAAACTGTTATTAAATGTTTTAAATTGCCTCATATTTAAAAACATAATAAATTTTGACTTCAAAAGTTACCAAAAATACCCAGATAGACAGCTATGTTTCTAAAACACCTATCAACAAAAAAAAAAAAAAAAAAAAAGGCGTGAGGTAATCACAATTTGAAGAGAATTCAAAGATAGGACTTTCATGCCCGGGTTGCATCGAAGAAGCTATTCAACTCTCGAGTTAACAAAGATAAGAGAATGGCCATTCGCAAAGAACACTTATATAAAACACATGATTGGGGAAAAAGAATATTTTCGGATGAATCTTTAAATTTTCGGCATCAAAGGACGGAAATGCATCTGGAGAAAACCTGATCTGGAATTATTACTTAAGAAACATCAACAGTCCCATAGCCTGCAACAACTGGTGTCAGGATTTGGGATTTCTTTGAATACTGATAACCAGGAGGATGGAAGCATAGCTGAAAGCTATAATAAAAATGATAATTGTAAGCTCTGCTGGGATGAAGAACTCCATCAACAGAAATGCCATTGAGAAGAAGGAAGCGTAGAAATGGAGAACTCCATTGACAAAAAATGATGCAGTAATGATGAATTCCTTAAAAGCAAATGTTGTTGAGATGAGGAAGGAAGCAGCAGAAATAAAGAAGAGTACTGCCACAGGCAAAAGGAAAGTTGTCAGTGAAAGTAGAAGAAAAATTGCCAAAAGAAAAAAAAACAGACAGATTTTAGCAGTGTAAGAGAGACTGAAGGAAGAGATTCTAAGACTAGAACAGAAAATTATAGAACTGATTTCATCCATAAACAGCTTGCCAGTTCTGCTTGCTTTGAACGTTCTAACTTACCCTGCTCTGAATAGCATTTTGGTCTAGTCATCTCATTCCCTCAAGTTCTAGCCATATGACATAAAGTCATCAAAGAATGTGTATAAAACACAATTTTAAACGATTTCTCAGGCAAATCAGTCCTGGCAGCCTGTTCATATTTGTTATGAGAAGAGGCAGCAGACATCTTACAGATGCTTCCATTCGAAAAACATTTGGATATTGATGCCTTAATTAATGTGCTGGAACTGTGATTTGGAGAAACATTTCTAAAGGATTATCACTGACTGCAGCTTAAGACTCGACAGCAAACAGTAGGAGAGATCATTCAAGAACTAGCAACTGACACTAAAAAGTTTGCATATTTCCAAATTGCAGCCATGAAATTAAACACACATTCAGTCCCTAGAATTCTGTGAATGCTGTCAGCGACCCTGAAATACAGCAAGAGATCAAACAGCAGATAGAAAAGATCTGCAAATGCTCTCATCTATGCCGTCAAAGTGGCCCAGAAGGCCAGTAGAAGAGACATTCATCCTGTAAAGGGTGTTCAAAGCACATAAGACACAATGTTGTAAGTGATTACAGAACTGATGAAAAGAGTGGAGGTAATGGTTTATTGGTTTAGTTTATTACAAAAAAGCACACTAGGGCTATCTGCCTAAGGGAAAGGATTCCTTCATAGAGGACTTTCTAATAGAAACTGGTTCATGTACACATACTCATGAGGAAAACCACGAGAATGCCCATGCAACCAACCCGTTCATCTAGATTTGAATCCAGGTCGGAACTACCAGTGTTTAGTGATTTTACTGCCCAGCCACTTGAATGGAGGCAATGGAAAAATCTAATATGAAATAGATTAATGATAAAAGTAAGGTAAAATAATAGAACTATGATGAAAAAGGGCATCTACGAAAATAGTGCTGCGTGCTTCCAGTTCAAAAGAGAAAAAATATGTCTGAAGAAAGTTGGGAAACTACATTCTTCAAATATCTTCAATTCATAGCAGCTTGCAGTTGTCATGACCGAGGATGGACATTTTGCTATGCAGTTAACACCGGTACATTTAGCAGCTTTCGATAGTCAAGTGGAAAGACAGATTGAAATGTTGACACAATTCAAGTTCAGTTATTACCATCTTTATTTCTAGGCACAATAGAATCATTTTTCGTAGACAATATATAATTTCTGATCATAAAAAATTACAATAATTTCTCATATACACAGGTTAACAGAGGCGATATAATTTTAGACAGAGAAGCAGAGCAGCATGGATATTTTAGCAAAGGCAGAAGCTATGAAAAGAATGATGTAATTAGCTCGCCAGAGTATTTATACCAAGTTTGATGTACAAGTACAGCTAATTCATGATTGGTTAGTTAGTAATAATTAACATTACTTAACATAGAAAGATCACAAATTTGGGAGAACAGACGAATTTAGGGGGAGAGCACCAAATTTAGAATGTTAATTTTGAGATTGCCAATTATTTTTTAAAGCAGCTATTGTATTTTATTATATCTTACACATTCAGGCATACTAAAATAATTCCTCATAGGCAATATAATTTTTTATCACAAACAATTACAATAATTTCTCATATACACAGGTTAACAGGGGTGACATCATTTTAGACGGACAGGCAGAGTAACGGGGATATTTTAGCAGAGGCGAAAGTTAGGAAAAGAATGATGTAATTAGCTCGCCAGAGTATTTATACCAAGTTTGATGTACAAGCACAGCTACTCTATGATTGGTTAGTTAGTAGCATTACATAATGTAGAAAGATCTTGAATTTGGCAGAACAGATGAATTTAGGGGGGAGCACCAAATTTAGAATGTTAATTTTGAGATTGCCAATTATTTTTTAGAGCAGCTATCTTATTTTATTATATCTTACACACACACACACACACACACACACGACATGCCAATGTATCATGTATAAAAAAGAACAGCTGTTTTAGCCATATTAATTTCAACTTAACAAAACAAAACAAGAGATATAAAATTAACATAAACTTAAGATGAAAATTAAACAGTACTTATACAGTCACTGCTACTAACTTAATAAGTCTTACTTTAATCCCTCTCATTACATATAAATATATTAGATTTTAGATGTAATCTAAAAAAGTATAAACACTATAAAATAAACAATCTGAACGTTAGATTAGCACTTTTATTTTGTCCCATCATATCTATATAAAAGAGGTGTAAAAATGTGAAAAGAAAGTGAATGGTAGTAAAAGAAAGCAAAATGAGAAATTCTTGAAAATGTCGACAGTAAGAAAAGTGCAAGGTCTACTGATTTATTCAAATAGGTAATTATTTTTTAATAATGTCTCTACTTATGAATAGTAGCAGGCAAACTGTTACACGAAAAAACTTAATTTAATTTTCCTGCACTTATATTAATTTCAGAGCTTTAAAACAAATTTTGATACAATTCCTTAAATAAGTAGTCAACACTGTATTTTTTTCTTTCTTCATAAAACTAAAAAAGCCTTACAGTTACACAGAAAGAGAGATGTATTTATCAGTTTCCACAGCTTTATTGTTAACATTAGAAGAAAATAGCAGTTACGGCAATGAAAAAGAAAGATAAAAATGAAATAAATTTTTCTTGACATTATTTCCTTGATTTGGGATTTACCTTCAATAGGAATAGAAAGAAAATAATCTATGACTTCAAAGCCTGGAATGCTCTCAATATGTTTTCATTACCACGTAAGGGACTGAGGTCTCTAAACACAATCATTCAAAAGCACATATTCTTAATTTAATTTGATGTTGTAAGAGAAGATACAAACGAGAAAATTTTTTGTATAATAACATCAAGTCTCACCTCTTATGGTCATTCGCATCTTCGAAAATGATAGAAAGTTTCTGTTTAGTGGCTGCATCTGTCGGTAAAGTTTTGTTTAATTTCTTTAATTCTGAGTTTAAATAGTACCACATTTCAACAACACCATTTTCCAGTCGTCTTCTTGTTTCTTCAAATTCTTTGCTGGGTTCTCTAAATTCTGCATATAAAGTAAAAATATTGGCAGTATAATTAAACAAAAATATCTTACTATGAAGTTTATTTACTGATAGAAATTTTACTTACATTTTATTCACAATGTTAATGTAATGTTAAGTTATGCATTGTATAAGACACAATATTAAGTGAAGCATTGGATAATACATAATACTAAGTGAAGCACTGTAAAATACACAATATTAAGTGAAGCATTGTAATGGAAGGTTTCACTTTTCAGTTTTCTCTAGTACCAGCATTTCTCAGAATCATAGAATATTACTGAAAAATAGAGAATGCTCCAATTCCCACAGGAAGGAAGTTCTATCTCAGTGAAACATAGCGTGGATATATAGCACTGGGAAACATTATACGGTGAAAACTATATGGTGGATAAATATAATACAATAGAAAAACTGTTTTCAAGAAGTGTAGAAAGGTGGTAAGAATATGAGAAGAAAATCTATTTGAAAGAAATCTGATTACATTTACAGCAGCCATATGATTTCTTTACTGTTACTACAAGGATTAAACACTATTCAAATTTTGTCTAGAAGGACAAGATATTTCCCCATTATTTTCTTGTAAACTATTACCAAATGCCCAGTAATCCAAACCAAGATCTCTTATAGTCCATCTGAAGTCCTCAGTACGGTTGCTGCTTTTGCAGACTCCATTAACAACAGAGCTCTTGGCACTACTTAAATAACAAGGGCCATAAAAATAAAGATGTTATAAGAACTGTATATGGGAGATAAAATGCCACAGAATGGAGCAATTATCTCCAAGAAATTTTTTTTTAATCATCAAGAAAATGTGCAGAAAGATGATTAGAATGTTAAGTAGGATATTCACTTACAGGAATCCCAATCAAATTTACAGCAGCCATATGATTTATTTACTGTTGCTACAAGGAGTTAACATCAGTCAAATTTTAATTAGAATTACATCTATTTAATAAAATGGAATGGAAAAATTATCCCGAAAAATTGCATTGTTGAAACAAAGGAAAAGTAAAAATTCCTAGTTCCCAAATTGTCAACCAAAGATTTTAAGGTACTTATGTACTATGATGAATACTTTGGCAACATTTGGTGATAGAAATTTTC
Organism: Stegodyphus mimosarum; assembly: GCA_000611955.2. NCBI lineage: Eukaryota > Metazoa > Arthropoda > Arachnida > Araneae > Eresidae > Stegodyphus > Stegodyphus mimosarum. The sequence goes on along the minus strand of KK112528.1, from coordinate 91,717 downwards.
ACTGCTGATTTTTGGTTTATAAATTCTTTTAAAAATAAAAGTCCCAATTATAAAGGAACAAAAACTTAAACCCAAAATCCCGAATATATATATATACTTATTTATAAACTATATACTAAATACGAATTAAAAAATTAAAATTAACATACTTAAAACTAGTTAAAAGAAAACATTGAAGTGAATGGTGAGGAAAGTGGCGGGAAATAGCTTTCAAAATAGCATCAAAAGGCATTTTCTGTTTTTTCCGCCAAATAAATTCAACTAAATAGGTATTGAAATGATGGCGGCTTGTTCCACGTTGTCACTTGTTTCTCCAATTTGAGAAACTCCACACCCTTTCCACATGTTGAGTATGAGTCTGTGTAAATGGATCAACAAAACTGTATCGATGATTAACCTTAAAATGTTCAAAACCAGCAACAATGAGCTCCTCAGGCCACAAACCTGACATTATTGTCGATCCTCCAGTTTCACATGTTTAACCTAAATGTTATAATCTGCATAAATGTAGCAAAAAAAAGGTGTGGTAATAGCAAGTGCGGGACTAGCGCGATTTACATAATACACTCACTTCCAAAAGTTAAGCATGGAGAGGAAAACACTAATTTCTGGAAGTCAATCAGAATTGAAGAAGATGCTATTCGCTGCAGAGGTAGATGGAAGTATGCAAATATGTTAGGTAACAGCCAATCGAGCTTTCATATCAAGAAATATGCAAAAAAGGCAGTCTTATAATAAGCCAGCTTTATGAAGGGTTAGAGAAGTTGACTGTAAGTGCTGATAGAAGGTGTTTAAAACTTTCGTACAATTTGTTTTCAAGACATACATGTTTCTATGACTTCCAGAAGATGAATGGAAGATTCTGAGCATTGGCATGGTGTGGGGGGCACTGAAGCAGGACAGCCAATCACAGATGTTGCTCTTTTCTTCGGCATTCATCATTCTGTAATTTCACGTTCATGGAAACAATTCCAAACCACACAGAGAGTTGTCGGAAGGCCTGTAGCGAGTCGCCCAAGGGTTACAACCCCCGCGGAAGATCGATATATTGCTATTGTAGCCAAGCGGAATCGCAGAGCAATCTCCACACGTGTGACATCTATGGTTACAGTGTCCATTGGTAAGGCGATATCTGCAGCTACTGTATGCCAAAGATTACATATGAGTGGACTGTACGCCCGGGTACCTCGAGTTTGTGTTCCTCTATCCCTCCGATCAAGAGGGACACGATTACAGTGGTGCTGGAAACATGTCAATTGGAATGTGTCTGACTGGGGCAACGTCATGTTTACTGATGAGTCAAGATTTGCTCTGGAGACAGATAACAAGCGTATAACAATGAACAATGAACACACAATCAGTCCCAAAACATCACTGAACATCACACATTCCGAGGCAGAAGCATTATGGTGTGGGCAAGGATTTCATTAGGATATCGCACCGACCTGCACATCTTTAAACAGGGTTCTTTGACCACTGTCCGGTATCGAGATGAAGTTCTAGAACCCATTGTGAGATTGTACGCTGCAGCAGTTGGCCCTACTTTTGTTTTAATGGACGATAACGTGCGCCCCATAGAGCTGACATCGTCGATGACTACCTGGAAAGTGAAGGGATTGCGTGTATGGCATGGCCAGCATATTCGCCCGACCTTAATCTCATTGAAAATCTTTGGGATGCTCTCAGCCATGCTGTATCTTCCCGTTTCTCACCTCCAGCCACTCTTATTGAGCTGGAAACTGCTCTGCAAGAAGAATGGCAATTGCTTAATTCTGCGGTGGTTGACCACCTAATTGAAAGCATGGTCACAAGGTGCAAACTTTGTACACAGACGAGGGGGGATCACATACCCTATTAATGTCCTTGTTTTTCATTTTATGCTGTTTATTTTCACTTTATACATAATTCTGTTTAAGTCTCCAGTATGTCATTATCTGATAACTTACAAAAATTTAATATTGTTTTCATTTCTGTATATAATTGTTAATTTTGTTTTATGGATAAATATATATGCTGCTTTCCTGCCGAATTTTGTGTCAATCAAAGCAGTATTTGTTGATTTTTTTGAATTTAACATCTTCGTGCTTAACTTTTGGAAGTGAGTATATTTATATAATACTCTTTATTTTAGGGCCCTCTATAACCTATGTTAGTGCTTAGGTTTTTTTAGGTAGTTGTCATATTATTTTTTCTGGTCACCAGTTTTGGTGAGATATCTAGGTAGTCTCCATAATCATCATGTATGTAAGTACCAATTTTAATCATGTATCAAGTATGTAAGTACCAATTTTAATATGAACATCACCACCAAGGCTACTTTAGGCCATATACGCTCCTAGCAGCAGATAACTCGCAAATGCCTTTAAAAATATTTTTCCCAATGTATGTTTATTTCAAACATGACATATCCATATAAAACCTTATTTAGGAAAAAAATAAATTAGCGTAAGTTTTGGAATTTTACGAAAAAAGGTCTACTGGAAAATTTTCCTTACCCTGGTTTGCTTCCAATTCTCCTTTATTTTTCTCTACTTTCATCTCTTGATCATTTGCAGGAATAGATATTAATTTTTCCTTTTTTCCAGAGGATGGTGATAACCTTCAATAAAATTTAATGAAAATAAAATTAAATAACAGCCTGCTTTCCTTTCATAATTAAAAAAAAAACTTTAAATGAAAATAATGCTGTTAAAATTCATGAAGAAAAAGCAATTAATACCAATCATAATTAATAAATAACATAAAATGCAAAGCAATATAATAATAAATTACTAGTCAAGTTTTTGTGAATTGTATTTGAAATATAATTTCATACTACACATACAGGATACATCAATGAACCTTGTTAAACTGTAATTTAAATAACTCATTAAATGGCTGAGCTGGCAAATTCTGAGTGCTTGCAAAGAAAGGGGTCCAAAGGAAACTTATTTATGAGGTCTGATTATTATTATTTTTCCTCCTACTAAAATAGACCAGTACTCCACTTCTTATCTTTAGATCTGATAAAATATCACAAACTGATCAAATACCTTTAAAAATAGACAAATTTACCAAGCACTTTATTTGCATTATTACAGGCTTGAACAAATACGTTCAGAGCAAGATAAACAAAGATAGCATGCAGACCAAACAAAAGACAGCAAGGATGCTCAAAATCTTCACGTCTGTCAAAACAATAATGGAGAAAGAACCACCAACGCAATATCTGGCTCCATAACTTTGCATCAGTCCAGCCACAACATGGAAAATAACCATCAACAGCCAAAGATCTAACCATTTTCCATTAGAAATCCAGGTAGAACAACTTTTTGAGCCAGATGTAGCTGCAAAAAGGCTTGTTTTTTGCTAGTATCATATGTCATATGATCGATACTAGTTTGAATCCTGATGATAACATTTTGTCCAATGAAACACACTTCTGGTCAAATGGCTATGTCAATCATGAAAATTATCAGATTTTGAGAAGCAAGAAACCTGGGTGTTGTCAACCCTCTTCATGGTCCTTGAATAGTTGTCAAGCCTCTTTATCAATAAAAGATCACCATCTGGTAGCATTTGTAAGCTAATAAGATCTTTTGTTTATATGTTTTTGTCTGTTTTATTACATTCAGAATGCTACATCCTGTTCTTAAGAATGAGGTTCATTCTTGATTTTACTGTAGATGCTCGATCTAAGATGCATGATTTCAGCAGCATGGAACTCATCCACATTCAGCAGGTGGCATTCTAGACTTGCTCAAAGGTCATTATGACAGGACTGTCATAATGACCTCTGAGTAAGGCTTTTCGAATTGCTGTGAAGAATGTCCATCTACAGCTTTAATTTATCATCACACAATGTCTTCTAATTGGGCTAAGTTAAAGTTTACAGATATTAACCAACAACCATAGAAGAAAGTTTTTTTTTTTATACCTGGTTTAAATATTTAATGATACTCATATAAAGAAAATTTAAAACAAAAGTGAGATTTGAAAAATTTAGCTATGCTAATACGTAGTTTTAGCTTTACTAATTTCATTGCAAATTTTCTCTAACAAGAAACTAATCTAAAACAAATTAAAGAAAAATATTCAAACACAAATAAGTGCATACCCACTTAATATACCACCAGGTAAGAAATAATATACACCACCAGGTAAGAAATTTATAACTGCATGTATATAAGTTTCTATAAAAATGAGTCAATATTCATTAATTGTTATTTGACAGATAACACTGCATGAAATAAAGCAAATGCATGAAATTCTTTTAATATAATCTCTTTTGGAACATTTTCATCCTCATCACATACTTTCACTTATCATGAGTATGTCATTTATAATGAAATGATATACTATGCACAACATCGTATTATGCAAACAATCCAGAGTATATATATATACATATACAGGGTGAATCTGAACAAGAGGGCAAAACTTTAGGGTTTGATAGAAGGCAGCTATACAAGCAATACAGAATGCATGGTCAGATAGCAAGCAGAAGTTACAGGGGAGCTTTCCACTGTCATATTTAAAGAGTTAACACAAGAATGAGAGGAGATACTTCAGAAAATATTTCATTAACAGAATATGCTCATAGAAATTGCAAAAAAGGACCTTCTGCCAGCAGTAATGCAAGCTTCACACCTGCAGGATAAGGACTGACACACACTGCAAAGACACCCAAGCACTTCCTGAATAATCACCAGCAACAATGGAGATTCTGGTGACTAGATCCATAGTGGTTTCAATGGGGCACCAGCAATCCTCTCGGCAACCCACGGTAGAAAATGCCACTGGGTGAGAGGACTTAACCTTTTTATATCATTTATTTACAATGCCACCTAGTGGCTCACCGTTTGAATTCCAATCCTACATTCTATGACAAATATTGCTTGTATAATTGCCTTCTATCACCCCCTAAAGTTTTGCACTCTTTTTCAGATTCACCCTGTACATCAAGTTTCAACAAAAGTTTCCCACAACCACACATAATGTCTGTGCAAACAATTTGTTTTGTTGTGTTTAATCATATTTTGTCAAATGACTTTTGGCATTTGAAAGAAAGAGACTTGTCAAATATGTAAAAAAAAAAAAAAAAAGCACTGTTTTGGGAATACTGTATTGTGAAATATGTAAAAAAATATTGTGATTATTAAGTACAAGGTGTCTGAAATGGAACTATCATGCTACCAGATTAGAACCATCATTTACTTCCAGTACTGTCGCAAAAAATCAGCTACAGAATATCACCAAATCATGCGACAGCTTTAGGTATTAATGTTATATCATATGACACTGTGAAGGTTTGGTACCAAAAGTTCAAAAGTAAGGACTATGACATTCCAGAAGTAGAGCACTCTGGTTGGCCGACTGATGTTGATGAGGCCTGCCTGTGAGAATTTGCGGAAGATCAGTATGCAATGACACAAGGAGTTAGAAGCTAAGGAGTGAGATGTTAGTGCCATGTGCATTAGTCCCGCTATGCATTGCATACACTTCATGTGCAAGTTCAATCACTGGATGCCGCAAGAGCTGACTAAGCAGATAAGGACAGACATGCTCAAACCTGCACTAATCTGCTCAAATATCAATGCAAGGACAAAATTCTGGAGAAGATCTTTACTTGTGATGAAAAGTGGATTTACTTCAACAACACAGGTCAAAAAGGGGATTCGTCTGCACATAGTGAGCCAGCCTGCAGTGTCGCAAAGTGCAGTTCAACTGACAAAATGATCATGCTCTGTATATGGGAGAACTGTCGTGGTATCCACAAAGAGTATCTTGGAAAAAGTAAAATCCTTGACACTAAAGTGTACATACATGGAGATGCTAGTCCTTGTTGATGCTGCTATCAAGGAAAAACATCAAAGTGAGTTCCGGCACATAAAGGTAATGTTCCATCAAGATAATGCAAGACCACATGTGTCTGCATTCAAAAGCTGGATTCTGTACGAACTTGAATGGAATCTTTTGCCACACCCACCACACAGCCCCGACATCACTCCTTCAGACTTCCACCTTTTTCACACCCACTGCAACATCTTGCTGGTGCTATCTTTCATTTTGCACAGGATGTTCGATATAAGGTTTATCTGTTTTTGGGCTCATCAAGTTTCTGGGCTGAAATTCAGATTTTTTTTGTATTCGTATTCATACAGTACAAACATTTATATACAAATGCAAAGTGTAAAAAATCTGAAGAAGCCTAAAAAGGCTAAAAACTAACTAAATTCAAGACAAAATTAAATTCTGATTCCAGAATTAATGAATCAATTTTAATTAAAAATCAAAAAATAAATTGTTCAGTCAATGTATTTTATATCCTAATACAAGGGCTGGATCATTTACATAAAGTTATCGATTTTTTGTGAATTTAAAAAAATATTTTGTCAAAGGTAAATTAAAAATTGTAATTTATGGACCGAACCACGTAAATTATGAGAAAAAATATTTAAAATGAAAAAATGAAACTACTGAAAATAAACAATCTTACCCTTCCGAAAACTTACATGTCAGTAGTATGTTTCAACTGCTAAAAGAATAGAAGCCGAAGAGGTTGCCACAATTTTAAACAAACTTTGAAAAGGGGAATACCAGAAAGTGAAAAAATCTGCCACTATTGAATAGCAAACGATGTTTAATATACATATATATATATATATATTGTGTGTAATAAAACTGCTCCATTAATTAGCAAAACGGCATTATTATTGTGATAAGACAGAATTATTGTAGAAGATTGCCATTATTGAAATAAGATGACTTGGTAAGAGTTACAATGGATTGGTATTGGAGAGGACTGCATCATAACTTAAAGACTTTGCTGCGTAGTACGCAAGATGACACTCGAAGAACACACATAACGGTAAATTTCACATATTTTATTTTAGTGACAATGCACATTATCACTATGCACCCCACAACTTTGTTCAGCTCACATTTCTTAAAGAATGGACTGCTAATTTTAGGAAAGAAACTTTGCGAGGCTAGCAGCAATGCAAAGCAGCAACATGAAACAAGAGAAAAGATGGAAGAGGGAGTTGTGACGCAGTTCACCTTTTTATACAAATTCCATTTCAGATCACATGACTGTTTAATGTACAGGATTTTGGGTTCAGATTTCATCAGCAAGTGTGCATCAGAACTGCAGGGAGAAAAATTTATTACTGTTATTTTGAGAATGAAATGGAAATTAAATTTTATATTTTACACACATATTTATACATATATACAGGGTGACCATAATTAAACTTGAAATTTGCGAGCAGTCTGTAGCAAAAACTATACAGCGGAATTGCATGAAAATCGGGTAATGGCAGAATGAAATGATAGGAATTTTATCGAGGAAACAAAAACAATGAGTTTCAAAAACCACCCCTAGGTAGCTTATCATAGCTTTATTGAGAACATAAAAATAATATACAAAAGTTTACAAAACATGCTCGATATGATGTCCACCATTGTCTGCTACCATCTGGAAGCATAAAATCGCATTCTTGACTGTTGAAAGCAGCATGAACTGGGGAATGTTACGCACATGACGTTCTATGCTTTCTTTAAGATCGGATAGAGATGTAATGGGATCCCGGTAGACCATGGCCTTGAGGTATCTGCGCCCAAAAGTCACAAGAATTCAACTCGGAGGATCTAGGAGGCCAAGCTGTAGGAAATTGCCTGCTGATGATTCTGTTGTCACTGAAATGGCGGTGAAGCACGTTTTTCACACAACAGGCAATGTGTGGAGGAGTACCATCCTGCATAAACACTGTGGTTGTATCACATTGCCTTGCCTGAAGAGCCGGAATAATGGACTGCTATGATAATGAAGCATATCATTTACCGGTGACGGTGCATGTCACCGGCTCTTCGGGGAAAAAAAAAAAATGGACCCACAATGAAAGTTGCAGTAAAGCCACACCAAACCGTTACATGCGAAAAGTGTAATGGAATTTGTAGGAATTGATGTGGGTTTGTGGCAGCCCAAATACGGCAATTGTGCATGTTAATCACACCTTCCATATGAATTTGGGCCTTTTCAGTCCACAAAATGTTCCACAGCCATTCATCCTGCAACTCAATTTGCTCAAAAAACCGCAACGCAAAAGTTTGTCAATTATCCAGATCAATTGGTAAGAGCTGCTGCACTAGCGACAGTTTATAGAGATAGTAATGTACAACCTTTTAAAGAAATTTATGAACTGTGGGACAAGGTTGATTAACAGATGCTGCAATATGCCAAACACTAGTGCTGCCGATGGTTTGCGATCCGTCTTCCTCCATTTGCGTCACAACATTATTCACTACCTGGGCTGCAAAACACTTTCATCCCCTTTCTGGCTGAATCCTCAATGTTCCGGCTGCTTCAAATTTCCTAATCATGTTTGTTATTTTCCTTGACTTGGAAACAAGTATGATTGCGATTCACCTCTCGCATCTTTATATCCCTCAGGTTGCAGTGCGCACACAGGATTACTATGGATATGACATTCGCATATGCCAATAGTTTACATTGCACAATGCCATCTAGTGATGGTTTTTGAAACTCATTATTTTTTTCCCTTTGCTAAAATTCCCATCATTTCATTCTGCCATTACCCAATTTTCATGCAGTTCTGCTCATAGTTTTTGCTACAGACTGCTCACAAATTTCAGGTTTAATTATGGACACCCTGTATTTATATACGATGGGTGCAGCCAATTGCAATGAAAAAGGGAGGTGCACAACTACAGGTTATAGCAATTTCATATACAAAATTCCAACGTTCTACAGCTACTTGTTCTTGAGTTATGCGAGATACATACATATGTATGTCAAAAATAAATCTTGTCATAAAGATGTCATGAAATAATCTCTTCTGAATCCATCCAATCTTTTTGGCAAAAACAGTCTTTTATTCTGTCTGTTAGTATAGATGTAATGCAAAAACATTGTTCAATTTGTTTCAAGAGCAGTTGAAATGGATATTTTATTCGAAATATGATACACAAAATTTTTCATGATTACAATACTAAGGAAGTAAAAAGTAAAACTCAGAGAAAGAACACAATATATTAAATTAAGAAATGGCATAGACCAAAAGAATTCAGAAATAAAGCAAGATATTAAATATTTTGTGTCAGGACGTACAATGACATAGTGAAAACGATGCAAACTTTGATTATGCAGTCACAGCCAGTCGAACACTTCCTTTATATTTGACAAGATATAAAGATAGTCTTGAATTAAAAAGACACAATTCAATTACCACAAAGTCTATGACTTTTCTTTAATAATTACATTTGTACTTTGCAGATCTTTATAACAGTATAACTGAAATAAGAAAGAAAAGCAACAGACTACATGTTAGCAGAAGAGAAAAAGCTTAGAAAAATGTGTAGATTACATTATTGATGTTAGTGAAATTATAGCCCTACTTTATTTGCATACGATAATTAAAGATTTAATTTGAAAAATTTAATATTATTATTGGATAAATGACCTTATTCTGCTATGTAAATACATGATGAGCATTATATAAGAATAATTTAAATGGGCTTAATATTTAAGTGATTACAGCTCAGAAAGATCTATTTATAAGTATGTTGTTATTTTTAGGATAGAAAGGGGAAATAACAAATCTGAAAATGAGATTCAAGAATTTTTACAAATTAAGAGTTACGAATTGTATATTACATATAAATATACACACTTTGAAAAATATTACAGAGAAATATTGAAGAATTCATATTAAAAATTTATACACTCACTTTAAAGAATTTAATAAACTTTTCAATTCTTCGTTTTGTAATTTTAAAGCTTCCAATTCACCTAATGCACGAGACAAACGAACAAGTATTTGCTCATCTGGTTCATTGCTATGAAACATTGGTCCACTCAATAATATTATAACAATCAGCCAGGCAGCCAAAAAACCTACAATTAGCCTTCCAATGCTGAATACCATCATTATGCGAGCCTTCTAAACACAAAAAATAACATTTTTATATTATAATCATGACAGAAAACAGCAAAAGAACAATGATAATTAGTGGCACATTTTTTTTATAGAAAGATATACATAAATATATAATAAGTATACACATGTATTAAAATAAAAGAGCTGATATTTCTCTCAGTGGTAGCACTTTTTAACGACGGTTTCCCACCACTCTAAATATCATTTGTGCAAACAGTTTACGTTGGCATGCTTAATCATATTTTGTCAAATTATTTTTAGCATTTGAAAGAAAGGAACTTGTTTTAGAACACTGTTTGTGAAATTTGCAAAAAAATATCGTTAAGGTGTCTAAAATGGAACTATCATGGTACCAGATTAGAACAATCATTTACTTTCAGTTCTGTTGCAAAAACTCAGCTACACCATGTCACCAAACCATGTGTACAGCTTTAGGTACCACTGTTGTATCATATGACACTGTGATGGCTTGGTACCAAAAGTTCAAAATCAAAGACTTTGACATTCAAGAAGCAGAATTCTCTACCTGGCCTGGTGATCTTGATAAGGCCCACTTGCGAGAATTTGTGGAAGATTAGTATGCAACTACTCAAGAGCTTTCTAAGGAGTTAGACGTTAGTGCCATGTCCATTATTTGCACTGTGCTTTGCATTAACTTGATGTACAAGTTCAATCACTGGATGCTGCATTAGCTGACTCATGTAGATAAGACAGACATGTTTTGAGCCTGCACTAATCTGCATGAATATCAACGCAAGGACAAAATTCTGGACGAGATCATCACAAGATCATCACTTGTGATGAAAAGGGAATTTACTTCAACAACACAGGCCGAAAGAGGGTTGGTCTGTGTCCGATGAGCCCCTCATCAGTGTTGCAAAGTGCAATTTGCCTAACAAAAAGATCATGCTTTGTATCTGGGGGGATTGCCATGGTATAATCCACAAAGACTATAAGAAAACAGATAAAAACCCTCGACAGTAAGGTATACTGTGAGATGCTAGTTCTGCTCTTAGGGTAAAACATCAAACTGAGTTCTGGCACAAAAAGGATTATACAAGACCACATGTGTCTAAATTCACCAGCTAGAAACTATATGGACTCGAATGGGATCTTTTACCAGACCCAACATATAACCCTGAAATTGCTCCTTTCGATATCTACCTTTTTTCACACCTGCTGCTACTTTTGTTCAGATTCAGTATTTTTTTGTTGTCTTTCAAATGATCGTAATACATGAATAGAACTAGCACTTTCCACAAGACGATATAAAACTGTTTCACACTGATCAGTTGTTACACCGAGACTGCTCAGGGCTCTAAGTTGCGTTGAAAGTTTGTTATACAAACTACTCAGAGAATCGTGTTTCTTTTTTGCTGCATTATCCAAAACAAGTTTTATTAATTCTCGAACATAAAAATCAATTAAAAGTTCGTTACGGCCATATCTCTCAATGAGGTTTTCTATAGCCAAAGGATAATTTTCGTTCGTCACGGTAAAAGATTCTACAGTATCCCTAGCTTCTGATTTAATTTTTGTTGACTGTATCAAATAATGGAATTTGTCTGCATACGTTAAATTATTATTTTCATGTATGTTTTTAAACTGATTCCAGAACGTAAGCCAATTTTTTAAATTACCTGCCAACTTATAAAGTTCTACTTTCGGTAGGTGCTGGCACAAGTTTTACATGTATTTTCATCAACAATTAATTTCTGACTACTCTCTGATGGTACATTTTGGATTTCGTTTAATTTCCTCTTAATATTATCAAGAAATCGTTCCGATTTTAACTGTATCCTAACCGCCTTTTCTCGATAGTCCTCTATTATTTCAAATTCTGATTCGAATTCTTTATCATCTGTTATAGTATCTAAATAAGCACTGTGCATTAATTCTAATGATTCTGCCTTTCGTTTGAGCAAATAAAAACACATTTCTGCTTCATCAAAGATCATGCCTATTAAGTCAGTTTCTTGTATCCATTGGATAGCTGAAGTGAGCCATTTTAGATAGCTGTTATTCGGAAGTAAAGAGGAATGAACAGCAGCTGCAGAAACCTTGTTCATCAAAGATCTCCTGAGAAAGAACCTTGGACGTTCTTCTCTGACATATGACGAACTACAGACTTTAGTCTGTGAATGTAAATCCATTATGAACAATAGACCACCAACCTATGTGTCGGAAGAAGCAAAGCTCAAAACTCTGACTCCTTCTATGTTTTTTCAGGACATTTGTCTAAATGAAGTTTCTGATTTAGATCAAATCGAAAAGATCAATATTGTTAAAAGATATAAATATCTTCAGAAGGTACAAGATCATTTGAAACTAAGATTTAGGAAAGAATATTTAGGTTTCCTTTGTTCTTCAATTTCCAAGAGATATGACAAAATTAATGTAGGGGACATCATGTTAATTGGCACAGATAATAAAAGACAACTGTATTGGTCCCTCGGTAAAGTACTGGAACTCTTCCTTGGCAAAGATGGAGTTGCCAGACTTGTGAAATTAAAAATTCTCAATGGAAATGTGTTAAGACCAGTTACAACGACTATACCCCTAGAGGTTACACATGAAAGTGAATCTATTATTCATGATCACGAACTTGTTCCTGATGCGGTAAGTAATAAGCATTCTGAAATGGAAAATTATTTTAATGAAGTTACTCCTGTTCAGACTCGCTCTGGTCGACTAGTAAAACCCGTTGAAAGACTTAATCTCTAAGTACAAACTTTTATTGACTTTGAAAAAACTTGAACTTCATTTAACATTTGTGTTAGAATTTTGAACTCTAAAATTTAGATTTAGTTTGCATATTCATAAATTTCTTAAAATTGTTCTACTTGTATTGTATATGAAATTAATATGTTTTTGTAATTTTTTCTAATGTTTATTATTTTACTTTTGAGTTTTCTCCTAAAAACTCAAGGTGGGAAGAATGTTGGAAATTTAGTTGCTACAGAATGGCAACGCGAGAGATTTTGATTCTAAAATGATAGATGGCTGAATTTAGTTGTAACGTTTATTTTGCAACGTGTGCGTATTTTAAATGAACCTGTTGCACTGTGCTGAGGAGTATTAAAATACTATATTCTAAAAGATCTTTCATCTTGTCTAATTTTTAACAAGCCGCTCATTATTTTCGCGTAAACTAACCCTGGACCCAACATATAACCCTGAAATTGCTCCTTTCAATATCTACCTTTTTTCACACCTGCTACTACATCTTGCTAGTGCTATCTTCCATTCTGCACAGGATGTCTGAAATGAGGTTGATTTATTTTTGGACTCATATATGGCCACCAAGTTTTTGGGCTGAAGGATTTGAAAAACTATCAAAACAATGGCAAAAAAATCACAGATTTGAGTGGTGATTACGACGTGTACTAAAGGTACTGTTTTCATGTTTTTTTTATTAAGAAAGTTTTTTGGTGGAAAACTTTCATTACAACCCGATATATCGGGTTGTAATGAAAGCTTCTTGCCACCACAAATATCGTCTTCACAGTTTGCATTGCCGTGTTTAATCATATTTTTTTAAATGACCTTTTGAATTTGAAAGATAGAGACTTGCTTTAGAACATAGTGTTGTGAAATGTTTAAAAAAATATGATTATCGTTAAGTACAAGGCATGTGAAATGCTTAGGATTAGAACCATCATCTACTTCCAGTTTTGTTGTAAAAGGTCAACTACACAATGCCACGAAATCATATGCGCATCTTTAGGTATTAATGTTGTATCATATGACACTGTGAAAGTTTGGTACTAAAAGTTCAAAAATAAGGACTATGATATCTAAGAAGCAGAGTGCCTTGGCTGGCCTACTAATGTTGATGAGACCTGCTTGCGAAAACTTGTGGAAGATCTGTATGCAACCACTCGAGAGCTTGCTAAGGAATTAGACATTAGTGCCATATCCACTAGTCATGCTATACATTGCATAAACTTGGCATGCAAGTTTAATCACTGGGTACTACATAAGCTGACTCAAGTAGATAAGGACAGACATGTTTGAGCCTGCACTAAACTGCTTCAATATCAATGCAAGGACAAAATTCAGGGTTGCCACTCAAACAGGAGAATGAAATTCCCTAACTTTTCCAGGTGTTAAGAAAATTCCAGTCTATCCTTGTAGTGCACGTTGGCTGTGCTAAAAGGTAAATTAATTATGATATCACTTGAAAACATAAAAATTACATATGACTTACACACACACAATACATATATATAATATATACTCCTCAAAGCATTACTATTATAACTATAATAGGAGTTGTTTTCTCGACTGAAGACTGAGATTAGAATCTGCAAAATCTGGATTAAAAAATGTCTTTTTTGCAGACATTTTGCAGCTAAACAAAAGAAAGAAATCTACTTAATGATATTTTAAAATAAATTCAAGTATTTAATATTTATTTAGCAGAGTACATAAGCAAAAAATATGTTCATTAAATTTCGTGATAGTAAGTCATCATACTTTTAGAATTACTTTCAGGACTATGCCAGAGAAACTGCTTGAAATTTGAAAGTGTTATTGGAAGAGGCCACATTAAATGGTATGAATAACATTAAAATAATGTTAATTACTTAAAAATTGAATTACAATAATCAACAATATTTTGGCGAATATAGTTATATTAAATGGTTAGCCTAGATGACTGATTACTATTTTCCATTTTACTGCAAAATGATAAATAAGGCATTTATTAAAAAGAAAAAAAAAGTTTATTAAAGATTAAGATTTTATGGTAAAGATTAATGGTTAAAAGATTTTATGGTAAAATCCTAGTATATGCTACAGCCTTGGCATGATTTTGAAAATTGTCGCATCACCAAAACCTGTTTATTGCTCATCATAATGTTGGTAAATTCTGTCTGTTTCGTATACTTTATCATTTACCGTATGTACCGTATACTAACCCATTTGGTTTTATACAAGAATGGGCAGGTATTTTCTTTAGTTCAACATGCACTGTGCATGCGAGTCTCTCACTTCTTGAGGCTACTGGAAACCAAAGTTACTGGAAACTTGCTTTGCCTTTCTAAACGACAATTTGATTGGTGTTGCAAAAATTGGCTCTACACCAGTTGCCTGAATGACACTCACACGATACATAATTCGCCAAGAATGTGATCGCTGCTAATGTTGCTTCTAATGTTCTAACTTGCTTTCTTGGGGATCGCTGCATGAAACTCTGACTTTTGACTAAAATATTTAAATTCCGTGACTTTTTTGGTCAATTTTTGAATTCCCCGACTTTTTCCAATTTTCCAGATAGCGTGAAAACCCTGAAAATTCTGGACTGGATTGTCACTTGTGATGAAAAGTGGATTTACTTCAACACAGGACGAAAAGGCGATTGTTCTGCACCTGGTGAGGCCATCGGCAGCATCACAAAGTGCAATGTGACTAGCAAAAAGATCATACTTTGCATTCAGTAGGATTGCTGTGGTATTATCCACGAAGAGTGCCTGGAAGAAGGTAAAACCCTCAACAGTAAGGTGTAGAGCGAGATGCAAGTCTGTGTTGATGCTGCTATCATGGAAAAATGTAATGTTCCATCAAAATAATGCAAGACCACATATGTCTGCATTCACTAGCTGGACGCTGCATGGACCCGAATGGGACCTTTTGAAACACCCAAATATAGCCCTGACATCACTTCTTCAGAGTTCTAACTTTTTCACATTTGCAACTACATCTTGCTGGTGCTTTCTTCCATTCTGTACATGAGGTCCGAAATGAGATCGGTCTGTTTTTGGACTCGTGGCCACCAAGTTTCTGGACTGAAGGCTTTGAAAAACTACCAACACATTGGCAGAAAAATCATAGATTTGGGTAGTGATTACTATCCACACTAAAGGTACTGCTTTCATGTGTTTTTTTTCTTCCCTCACTTCACTAAGACTTTTATGGTGGAAAACTTTCGTGACAACCAGATATTTCCTTCTGAACCTACATTGCACTCATGTCATTTCTTTACCATCACTGATAATTCTAATCTTTCAACTTGACAAAGGAATTAATGACTTAAATGACTTTTCTAGCTACTTAAATATTAATGCAATCTGGTAATTTCTTATAAAATGGTAAAAGTTATGCATCAGGTGCAAGGTGTTGGTTTTTGATCCTTTTTTAGGAAATATTCCCAAACTATCAATATTTATTGTTCAATTGGTAAACATTATGAACGTATGAAAAGGAAATATACTTTAGCAATTTAAAATATAAATTTTAATTATTAAATAAGAATTACATGATACATTACAAAGTAAAATGCATTCTTTAAAGCTTTCTTATGTTTTGGGTTAGTCTATATTTAAGGGTGAACCTTGGATTATCGCCAAGTTGTTGTTTCATTTATGGTAACCTGAGTAGTTGAATATTATGGAAACCCTATTACGATGTAATTGGTTGTGTGATTGTGGTGAATTTGACTGATGGAAAAATATTTGTTGGATGTCAGTTAGAAAGTATGTTACGCATTGTGTGCTTTGCATCATAAAATGGCTGCTGGTGATAAAGTAAGTCTTTGGTGGTACAGAATGATCTGCTGTTAGTATTAATGCAATAACAGTAAAACCAGCAGTAGACACCATGGTGTTGGACATCCACATGTCATCAAAGAAAAAGGACGTCAGAGACTCTCCTACCTAAGACTCTTCTACTTACTACAGCAAAATCGGCGCCAGACAGTGGCTAAGCTGACAGCTCAATACGATGCAGATCCAAGCGCAAGTGTTTCGGAACTTATGGTATCCATACCACGGCGAGATGCAGCTGTTTTGCAGGCCAAAGGTTGCACAACATGTTATGGAGTACGTGGTCTTTAAGATTTGCAACATATTAAAATGAAATTTACAGGCTTTTCAAAAGGCAAATTTGTTCATAATAATGCCTTGTAATTTTTTAATAACATCATTTTTTATTGACAGTAGAAAGGAAATTCAACTTTCCTTGATTTAAATCTGACCCAGCATACGTTTCAGTTTTAACTTGGGAAACCTTCTCTCTTTACACAACTATTAACATTAGAATTTAAAAAAAAAAAAAAATCTGAAGGTTTTCAGATTTTATATATTACGCCCAAAGGGCTGTTTTTTTTTTTAATGTTTTGTGTGTTACCTTCATTTATTAAATACTATGTTCTTTGCACTTAAACCATAAAATTCAATTTAACAGCGATATCGCAAAACAATTTTAAAATGAGCATACCTTTAAAATTTTCAATACACAGTCTCGCGCGTTGTGACAAAAATTTTTTTTTTTACTTTTTAATTTTTTTTAACACTGTTACCATTCCTCGCTTTGAAATTGCTGAGCTTGTTTATCAAAAATTCATTAAAAATTTTACAAAATATGAAATAGATAATAAAATAAATTCCAAGTTTCAAGATACTCATATTCTAGTAGAGGACAACTTATTGAAAATTTTATATGTTTAGGTACCGCTGTATTTTCGCAGTGCCAGAAACATACAATGTCAGTTCTTCATTATTTTATTTAATTTCTTTAAATATAATGTGGGGCTCTAATATTTGGTGGCAACAATTTGAAAAGTGAACCGACATTTATAGCGAACCAATGCAAAATGCCAAAACAAAATTAATAGCCCTTCTTTTCTAACGGCCTTTAGGGTTAAAAAATAAAAAAAAAAAAAAAAAAAAAAAAAAAAGCAGGAAGGAGCATTTTTGGTGTTTTTTGCCATTCCAGAAATGAGATCTTATATGCTACACAATTCTATGGTCATTGCTAAAGAACTGATATCTGACTGGTGGCTGCTTCAGTTTGCTTTTAAAGCCTATTGAAAAATTTTGTTAGTTTGTGCTAATGAGCTTTTATATATTTTTTCAAGGGCATAAAAGAATAACTACAGTGCACTCACATTCTGAGGTATTCAAATCATTGCTCAAATCGACGAGTTTAGTGCGTTAAAAGAGTGTTTCTGAAATTGTTCTACTGAAGTTTCATCAGAATATTTATAACTGAATAGATGCTCTTCTGTTACCAGGACTGGATTCATTATACATATGTATGTGTATATACGTGTATACTCACAGATACATATACATGTACATATATACATGCATACATGAACACATTTATCCATCCATACATGCATGCATACATTTCTGGACCCAGTCTTGATAATAGAACAGTACCACTGAATATTTATTTATTTAATCAAATTCTAAAGGTTTTGAATATAGATTATAATACAAATGAATAATAACTGCAGCAGGATTGGAGAGTAAATTGAAAGCATACATGTGCTGCTTAGATGATGAATTAATTTTAAAACTTTTATATACACATGCACGTACACACATACATATATATATATATATATAGTAGTAGCTCTTCAACAGTGTAAGACTATTAAAAAAATAATATTCCAAAAAGAAAATAAATTTACAATGGTTTATAGTTTTATAAGTGTCAAGAAAAATGAAACACGTTCAGCACTCATTAATTGACCCCGTTTAATGTTTTAAATACTTACCCTTTGACATGTTCTATTTGAAATGTTAAATAAGGGTAAAGTAACTATTTTTTCATTGCTTCTTTAATTACAATCATTACACCACTGTTTTAAAAAGTTTTAACTTCTTGTATCAAAAGCTTAGATTTTGAATTTAACTACTTCAAATTTTCACTTTTAATATTACACCATCTTAAAGATGCTCTACACCTTTTTCTTCTCAGATAGGTAATCCCTTTGCTCTGAATCTCTCTCTCTATATATAACATAAAAACAAACAAACAAATAAACAAAAATAAATAAAAAATAAAATAAAATAAAAATACTGCAATACTGTCAAATAATTTGTTGCTAACACCTCATTTTAATTAATTTTTTAAGCTTTGCATTAAGCATTAGAAAAGATTTACCACTTACAGAAGCAACAGCAGATCAAAGTTTCCAGTGTTCCCTGTGGTCTGCTAATTTTACTCATTTGCCTAAAAATTATATTGTATTTTTAGCCGTCGCTTTATTACAGCACCGAGCTTCAATTTACATATAATAATTCTTGGAAAATGATAAAAATTTGCCTTTTTTCTAAATATAATATGTTCTTTATAGTCATGATGAAACACCCCACATCACACCCAAAATATCGAAAAAACAATAATAAAAAAGAAAAAATATACATTTTCATTTCACCATTCTTAAGATTGCCTAGAATTTCAATTCGTATTTAACGATCGTACACATAACAGACATGCACATACCTTTTTTTTTTTTTTTTTTTTTTTTTTTTTTTTTTTTTTGTTATCAAGAAGCGTAAATATGATAATTATTGGAAAAACAATTTTATTTTAAGAAATGGAGATTCTGCCGTCTCTGGATAGGATAAAAGTATTTGCATAGATAGACAACAGATGTATTTGGTTCACAGAAATAGAAGTTTGGGGTTAAATCAAGGTAACGGTATCTTTTATAATATTACAGTAAAAAAGAGTAGCATAAGCTAAAGTAAATTCACATGCTGGAGCATTTGGCATTATTATTTACAAACTTTGTTTTCGTTTCTTATTATTGCCACATATACATACTTAATATTTGAGAACCAGAGTTTATAATTTGTTACATATTGCACAGACCACGCACAAAGCGATACAATTAGAAGTATGAGATTAAAATTCAAATTAAACTACAGTTTACAATCTGGGAAAAATTTCTTTTAAAATGAACGATGTGGCTTTTTATATATGTAGCAGAAAATTTCGTAGAAGAGGTGAAGAGAAATCAGAAGTCAAGATCAGACAGACAGACAAAGAAGTCAGACGTCTTGTTTTGCACCCGCTAAGTCTCAATAAAATACAATATTTAAGCTTTCTTTAGAAGGTTAAATAACTTAAGATAAGGTCTGAGGTCTAACAGATAATTCAAGATTTTAGTTTATGAAGGAATTTTTCTTTACGAGACCCAGTTTATGCATTTAGGTCCAGAGCAGCTACGCAGTAAAATGCGCTGCATTACTAAAACGCCATATTCCTTCACCAATTAACATTGCTTTCTTCTGCAGCTACGCAGGCTGTATACGAACAAAAGCGCTTTATCAGAAAGGGTTGGAGCCGTAATGTTGTTGAATATTGGTAGTTCGACATGGGCTCGATTTCAGGTGAAGGGGCTGGCGGAATAGTCATTCTAGTGGTTGCGTCGTGGATACGAACCAGTTTCCTTCAGAAAGCTCTCCCCGAATGCTTCCTTCGTTTTGGTCAGATTGCTGTCTACCGTGGTTGGCTATAATCAAATAAATCAAACCATCATGATAGGCACTATTTCAATAAGGTAAACAGACCTGGATGAAAATATTTTCGCGTTTCAGCATTGAATGATCCCAAGTTCTTTTCTTTTGAATTATTCGATAGAAATTACGAGGCTGAGAAGTGTTGCTGCTCATAAATTCTTTTATTGACTTACCTCGCGGTAGTTCAGCAAAAATGATCGGTAGATTAATGGGCTAGCCATCTTTCTTTCTGATCATTTGCATAATTTTAAGAACCACTGGTTTATTCCTGGAACGTTTCCTCGTTTCCAAATACAAGGCTGTCTCTTGATATATTCCTAATCATTATTTTGGTGATGTTACTACTTCATTAAACCTGCTTTAAACATCTTGATAGCCTTGTTACACCTTAACTTGATTGTATAATAGGAATTTCTTTGTTTTCTAATTCGCTAACGATAGTTCAGCGATCAACCGCTGACCTTATCTTAACATGTAAACCACTTCCATTCACAGTTCCTATGGAGCTATCGATTTATAAAGTTTTGAATACGCTTCCGTATTCCTGCTCAACTTAAATCGCATCGGTCGGAACTATTGAAGGCATTCTCTTTCGGCTTGTTTTGAATTTTCTCTATAGCACCTCTCTCATTACTACGGAGGCAACCTCCTCATAGCTTTTAAAATGTTGGGCAGCATGCTTTACCTGGAAAGAAAGCATTCCCAGCGATAATCTTTACAAGAAGAGTTAGTCAATTTTTTATGGAAGTTATCCCCTGACCGCCTGGGAGAAACCAATGAACTTTGACGTTTGGATCAAAGTTTACAATAAAGTTAGGACATGAAGAGCTTTCCGAATGTCCTCCAATAGTTATTTTAAAGTAACAGTAAAAACATATATGCAAATTTTACAAACAATTAAAATATTCCTCAAAAGGAAGGTATGAAATGTATCACTCTAAATTGAGCGAAATCTATGGAAGCAGCAAATCACTCATTCTGTTTTTCTCTCCTTCTTAGCGCAGAACTTATACCTGATGTACTTTTCTGTCGTTCCTTTCAATGACAAAAACCAGTGAAGTGTGTTACACTTTCATTAATGCTTCTGATAATTGTTGCTACATTTCTACGCTATTTGAATAGCATGTGCTACGAATTCTGCAGAGCTGCTCGTATATTTTGGCTTGAGTTATTTTTTCTCGACCGCCCGGTGGCGAAGTGGCTAGCGCGTTGCGCAGCTGCACCACAGGCGCAGGGCTCGATCCCCGGGCTGGACAAGGTTGACTCAGCCTTTCTTCCCTTATGTGGGTCGATAAAATGAGTACCAAGTTCGCTTGGGGACTAAACACCGGGAACCCTGCGGCAGGCTGACTACTTGTCCAGGGCGCATATAAGCATTCTGTACAGCGCCGCGCACATAGGAAAAAATCCGTCCTTGTGACTAGATATGATTTCCGATCACATCATTTTCTCTAAGCTTAGGAACACCTTGACTTTGCTCGGGCTCAAGGGTAAACCTCCACACCGTTGTTTACATTTTGATAGCAGTACCGAAAAGATTATTATGTGCGTTGTGTTTTTGTTGCTATGAGATTACACTTCTTGCAACACTGTAGTGCGGCGAATTTCATATAAATATGTAGTGTTCCCCCTCTACAGGTAAAAAATATTATTTCTTCTTGTGCTAACTCCGTAAATGTGTATTAAGTGCAAAAATGTGTATTAATATTAAGATTTTTAAAAAATGTCTTCTTAATTTAAAGCCCTTTGTATTAAAAGTGCTGCGATTATTAATTTCATGTTCATTATACACTGCTCGACATTGAAAATGCAACACCAAGAAGGAGTGGTCAGAAATTTAAGCAAATTTTAGAGTAGACGCACGTCACTGAGTTATGCGAATCATATCAAATGTGCAGCTCTCCGACGCATGTGAAGTAAGATATAAGGGAAGGAACGTGTAAAATGGGCAATATTTGTGTCGTTATTTCTGCCAGATGAATTGTCCAAGAAAGTTGGTTTTTGTCCTGGAGGATACGTGTAAAATAAGAGAATGCCATGCCGACGTCAATGAAGGCACTTCCACCAGATAGACGATTTTACGAGGGGTATGGTGATCGGACTGAGAAGGGGGTTGGCCTTACATCAAATCGCAGCTGCTACCCACATGGATACGAGCACGGTGCATCGGCTATGGCGAACATGGTTGGAACAAGGGAATGTGGGAAGAAGGAGGAGTGCAGGTGCAGCCAGAGTGACGTCAGCACGCGTGGATGGACGCATCTGCCGACAAGCTGTGGCGGTCGCGCAATCACTTGTACCGCAATTCTGCAGCATGTGCAAGATACCCTGGATGTTTCCGTGTCGACGAGAACCATTTCCCTTCGATTGGTTGAACATGGCCTGCACTCACGGCGTCCGTTAAGAAGACTGCCATTGACCCCACAGCATAGACGCCAACGTTTATAATGGTGCCGTACTGGAGCGATGTGGATGACAAAATGGCGAAACGTCGTGTTCTCAGATGAGTCACGCTTCCGTTTATCCAGTGACAGTCACCGCATACATGTGTGGCGTCGACGTGGAGACAGATCTAATCCGGCAGTAACTGTGGAATGCCCCACCTAGCGACAACCTGGCATAATGGTTTGGGGCGCTATTGCCTACGATTCCAGGTCACCTCTAGTTCGTATTCAGGACACTATGACGGCCCAACGATACTTGGATAATGTACTGCGGTCGATGGAAATCCCCTACCTTTAGGGGCTGCCTAATGCAATTTTTCAACAGGGTAACGCCTGACCAATCGAACATGTGTGGGATGTGATTGGACGCCGTTTGTAGACTATACACAGTAAATAATAGTAGTACATAGTAATTAATAGACAGTAAATTCTCAATAATTATAATCAGTCTGAAAAATCAAAATTTATTTTTGAAGTTAGACTAATATAGATTTGGAATAGAGAAATAGAATATACGTATTTTAAATTGAACAATATTACTTTATGAATATTGCCCATTTTTTAAGTCGTAACATCTTTTGTACCTTTGCATAAAAATAGTGTTTGTCAGAGAAGGAAGTTTCTTTTCTTATACACGTGTATGTCTTATACACACATAAATTCATAGACAATACCTAATGCACTTTTTTCTATCATTTAAGGCAATAGAATATTTGAAACCAATGGACATTGAAATAGCATAACATTTGCAAAGGAAGTATTTTCTTCAATGTGAAAGGAACAGAGTGCAACAAAATTGAAATAATAGTAATATACTTACTAGCATAAAATACCTTTAAAGCTGGATCGAGATCGTCATGTTTTTGGTTTGTGCACTATATTCATGAACTCAGTTACTTATATTATCTAAGCGCATAAGATTGCTTCTGATGTAAACAGCATGTTTAAAAGATTTTATAATTTTATAATACCATGTAACAGAAAGCCATCTGCAGAACCCTGCAGCTAAAGTTTTTCGTTTCAAAGAAAACAAACGACAATTTTCACTCTTGCGTTCACTCATGCGCGTCATTCATTGAAACCAAAACCGTAAGAATTCCATCTAAACGTCATTACGCCAAGAGAAAACGATGTCACCGGAAAGTATGTCCAATCACAAGTACGGATTTTTCCTTATGCATGTGGACTGACTGACTGACTGGCTGGTATTGCCGGTGATGCAGTCCGAAGGACTGCGTGTCCGGCTCAATCAAATAGCCGAAACGGCAGCATAACGATGAATCAATCTTCCTATAACAGCGCAAGGAGATGGCAACAGGGGGGTCGACATCACAGGCCAGACAACCAAGGATCATGGACAGAATGAGGCAGGGTGAAATGTCTTCTATTTGCGAGTACATAAACAGTGAAAGAGTAAATAATAAATCAAGGTACAATAAATAATTCAAATTTAAGGTACTTAATAAACTATGTACATTATATACAATTCAGGTGGGGAAGTTTGAGTCACAGAGGTGAGCGGCAAGCGGGCGTAAATCTCTATCTTCAATTAGAATCTCGTAATTGAATGTATTAAAGCTTTTCATATGCTCGCACATCTTGGCTTTATCGTAAAATTTTCTGTTTATTTTCTTGATGTGATTGTCCAAAGTATCCATTTTAAGATCGTGATGAAGTGTAATATTACTTACGTACATATGGGCGTTTGTGATAATACGAAGTACTTTATTTTGTATGATTTGTAATTTGTTCAAATCTTGTTTACGTACGGCTGACCAGGCCGGAGAAGCATACGTGAGTATTGGCCTGATAATGGCTGTGAATATGAGTCTTTTTCTACTCAGATCGAGTTTCGAATATCTTCCAATCAGTGGTTTTGTGCAATTAATTACATGAAAGGCCTTTTTCCTTACATGCATGATGTGATCCTTCCATGTTAATTGATTGTTAATGATTACTCCTAGATAGGAAGCCTTTTGAACAATTGGCACTGTTTCATTAAATAATGTGATAACTTCACGTATTGGCATTTTCCTGTGTTTCCTTCTTATTATTAATAGATTTGATTTTTGCGCATTTATTTTAATTCTCCACCTGGTACACCAATCTTCTATGGGTGGAATGGCAGTCTGCAGTTTACGAATTGCATGATTTGCATTCGCGGATTTCACGGCTAAAGCCGTGTCGTCCGCATAGCAGCCTAGATAAAAATTACTTGCATCAATTTGAGACTTAGGAAAATCAGCCACATATATTAAATATAATATTGGTCCTAATATAGATCCCTGTGGGACCCCAGCATTTATATATCCAATTTTTGAGTGGTCTTTACCTATGGCCACCGTGAAAGTCCTATTCTGAATAAATGAGGCAATGAGTAGTATGATTTCTCTCTCCAGATGAAAGTGTATTAATTTATATATAAGCCCCTCATGCCAGACGCGGTCAAAGGCTTTCGCCACGTCTAGCATGAGGATGGCAACATTCTGCTTTTTGTGCAGCGCATCGCCGCAAAACTCCATAAGTCTAACGAGCTGCTTTGTCGTGGAGAGCTTGCTACGGAACCCGAATTGCTCAGGTGGCAGGAAATTCAAGTGCGGTTTTAGCCTGTTAAAAATAATTCTTTCGAAAATTTTGGCAAATCCAGATAATAAACTTATTGGTCTATATCCTTCGGGCTTTGTTTTATCTTTACCGGGCTTTGGCAGTAGAATTACTTTGGCATGCTTCCATTTATCAGGGAAGTAGCTCATATTTAGACTTGCATTTATAATGTTAGTAAATTTGATGATGCAGTTTGTCGGCAGGTTCTTTATGGCAACATTACTGATCGTGTCAAAACCAGGTGCTTTTCTTCTCTTTAATCTTTTGACAATATCTTGTACCTCTGCTGGGGAAGCAAACTTAGGTAAGTTCCTGACAGTTGGGGCGTTAAGCCAATTGCGTAGATAATAACATACATTATATGTAAATTCCGTGTTTCTCGGAGAGCGATTCGGAGTGAACTGCTGCTCGAGGTGTTCTGCCAACACATGCGCCTTATCCTTGTTTGTGGTGGCTATGTGAGTGTCTGTATAAATAGGTCTATTGCACATAGGAGTGCCTTTGAGATTCTTAACAAATTTCCAAAGTGTCCCATCATTTGGGTTTAGATTTAGGATTTTTTCTTCCCACATCATATTTTTGTGTTCACTGATTTTCTGTTTAATTTGCCTGTTTATCTGATTAAGTTCTCTTTTGACCGTAGGGCTCCAAGTTAGATTCCATCTCCTTCTTAAGCGATTACGTTCTTTTAGAAGGGCTCTAATATTTAGCGGCAATCTGTTTGCCATCATATCACTACTAAATTGTCGGGAGGCGCTGTTAATAGCATCGTTAATACGTTCAGTAAATAACTCAATAGCTATATCTATGTCCTTTTTGCTTTTTAACCTTCCGATATTGGGAGGATTTACTTGTAAACTATCTTTGAATAGATTCCAATCTGTGAGTTTAATTTTCACGTCACTTTTTTCTTTGGCAACTCCAAGCGTGATCAGAACCGGTAAGTGATCAGAATTTAGTTCGTGGAGAACTTCCGAAAGCATAGGTATAGACGTGTTGGTTAAGACCAGGTCGAGAATTTCAGCTCTTTGCAAATTAATTGGGCGATATGTGCAATCAGACGGAACCTCCAGGGAAACAGGATAATTATTCAGAAAATTGTATAAGGTTTTTCCATTTTCATTGGTGTTGTGGCAACCCCATTCACGGTGTTTGGCATTAAAATCGCCACCAATTATGAATTGTGTCTGATCAGAGCATATGTCTTTTAGTATTTCTTCATTAAATTTAATCTGAGGTGGGTTGTAAAAAGCCTTAAAATATAAAGTGCCCATGAATGGTAATGAAACTGAGACTGTAACCAGCTCGTGCGAGTTATCTCTATCCTCGGAAATAAGGCATGACTGCAGTGTGTTTCTAACGTAGATTGCTACACCTCCACCCCTGTGACTCAGCCTATCACAACGATACACACGGAAACTGTTAATCCTAATGTTACATCCAGGGGAAGCATAGGTCTCTGTGATAAGAGCTATGTCCACGTCATGTTCAAGTAGGAAATTATCTAATTCTGATAGTTTACCTAGAAGGCTATTCGCGTTCCAGTTTACTATTCTGATAGGTGCCTTAGTAATAGAACTATTGGCCATTATGGTCTCCGGCTTTAGGGTTTTCTTCAATTAAAGTTTTTGCCTGTTGTAATTGTTTGGAAAGTAGAAAGCCGGAACTTTTGATTACGCTAACAAGTTCCGCTAAATCCTCGAAAACTTTTTTGGCCTCTTTCACAGTATCCGTGTACAAGCCGGTAGAGAGGGCTTGCGCAAAGGACTTGTTTTCGACGACACGACTTGCGTAAGTCTTAGTTTTCTCTTGCTTCTTCTTGGGAAATTTATCACACCCCCTAAAGTTCGCTGTATGCTCTAAAAGGCAGTTGGCGCACTTCGGGGGTTTCTCCTTGCTCTTATTGGGACAGTCATATGAATGGTGCTCTTCAGCACACCGTACACATTTTGGAGTATAATAACACCCGGCCTGGGTGTGGTGGAACCCCTGACAACGATAACATTGCAGAGGTCCCGCCCGGCCGAGGTATTCTTCAAATTTAGTGCTCAGACCACACAAATTTGTGAGGTTATAGATCTCTTTTGACTTGTCATTTTTGGGTAGGGTAATAAGGAAAAGCGGAAGGTTCGTAACCTCGCCGTTTCTCCTGCGAGTCATCTGTTTGATGGAATTGACAGTGTAATCCTTAGCTTCAAGTGCAATCTTGATATCTTCGATTTCAGTGTCTATAAAAAATCCACGTGCCACCACTTTCAGGTCCCTATCTTGAGGGAGTATAAATGAGTGGTGAGCAATATTAGCAGCTCGTAGCAGTCGGACAATTACTCTGTATTCGTCAGGGTCTCTTGCAAAAATTTTAGTACCTTTGGGTGTATTCTTACTAATTACATCAATATTTCTTTCAAGTAGCGTGTTACGCAAATTCTGAAAGATTTTATAACTTGCTTTTACTGTAATAGGAGGAACTCTGCTTTTCCTAACAAAGTCCGCCTCGATATCATCTTTTTGCTGTGAGGGGTTAGGTGTAACAGTTTCCGTCTGTTCGTCAGGTGTAGTGGTATCCATTAAATCATTTGGGTTAGAATTTAATTCATCATACTTATTATTAGTGTAAACATTAGTCTTATTTGTGTTTACATTAGTGTTTTTACCAACAATTGAATCCTCAGATTGTGATTTACTCTGTACCTGCTGTGTATCAGAAGTATTATTGTTACTTTTTGCGGGTGCAGTATCGGTTTTGGGTAATGGTGGGAAATTACTCATGTTTTGTATATCATGATCGTATTTTGCCTTTTTGACTGTAGCCTTCACAGTACGGCTACGTACAGTCTGGTCACCTCTTCGTTTTCTATGAATTTCTTCATCAGAGCTAACGTCTTGATCGAGAGTTAACTCATTTTCAGAGCCAGTTGGCGAAATGTCATTTAATGTGATCGGGCTACGTGAGCGTTCGTTATCACTCTGTGTTGCTTCCGAGTCATCACTTTGTGTATCAGTGCTTATGGCAGTGATTTTAGTAGGTTTATCTGCAATGTAGTTATCAACGCACTCTAACATTGATTTGTAGAAATTTAAGTCGCGCTCCTTATCATGCGTAAGCTTACCTGCCTCGCGACGCTCATTGTCTAAGTCAGCAATAAGCTGCTGAAACACTAGCTTAACCTTGTCCATGATCCAGGTGTTGTGTACAGAAACGCAGCGCCCAGGAAAACGCGCAATCCTGCGCCCCGGAACCGGGCCCACACGACGGTGTCCCGGCAGACGGATGAGCAGGCGGAAAATCTCACTAGGCTCCTGACCAAAGTGTGACTGCAATGGCTAGGGAGTAACTAAGTGAGAGAGAAATCCAGCAGTAATTTAAAGCAAAACTGCTAAAAATAACTTAAATTAATTAATTGCGCTACTAGCGATCTAACCGTTTGGCAAATGTTATGTCATTATATTCCTTAATCACCTACTGTGTGACGTATGCATTACGTCAGCAGGTGTGTTTCCCGCCTTCGAGATAGATGAGGAATAGCTGGCGAGCGGAGCAGACGTTGCTCGATCGCTCATATATTATGTCAATAACTGTAAACCTTTTGCGAGCAAAGCTCGAAAATTATCTAATTTCAGTTTACTAAGACAAATTTATCTTAATCTTAAATAATTATTATCCAGTAAATATATGACCGTAACTTGACAGTCTTAATTACATTACCATTAGCATTAACAAATGCTTTTATTAGTTTATGCATAAGACAGTACGTAAATCAACGATGATCACGGCGAAATGGCGCAAGCACGTGGCGAGCGCATTAACGTTCAGGACCGGTGGCACTCTCACCCTTCACCTATGAAGGCAACCCTCCGAATGCTTATGCATGTGGCGCGGTACAGAACGCTTATATGTGTCCAGAGCATATGCGGATGCACTCCGGGACCCAAAATCGTCAAGAAAGCAGAAAAAGGGCACTGCAGGCCACGACTCACTAGAGCTGCTGCGCCACTCAGCTTAGTGTTTTAGTTTTCATTTTTTTTCTCACTCATTTGGTAAAAACTACTCATTTTTTTACTTTATATCATGTTCTAGTTATTCCAGTTAAGCGAAATTTATCTCTATTTTTTTCAGTGTATTTTGATTTAGAAGACTTGAATTTTTATTGTAAATTTTCTTTTGTGAAGTGATGAGTTTAATGTGAGAAGATTTATAACATGTTCCTAAGAAAGATTACTATCTCTGCAGTGTATAGTAACCATATTTCTTCAGTGACAGTAAAATAAAAAAGTGGTTGATACCTGCATGAACTATTCGATATCATATTATTCGATCGTTCGCGTACTCTGCATCAAACTTACCAATGTCAACGTTTTATGCAGAAATGAATGCTAATTCCCTTTAAGTTACCAACATTAATCAGTGACTAAACCCTTTACTGTATGCGATCAATTGCTTGTATAAAATTTTTTTTCAAAATTTTGTAGGTGTATTATTGTTATTTTATACATTGTAATAACTGATGCTATATCGCACATGCCAATGGAAGAAACGTTATTTTGCCTATGTATTCATTTGTACAAAAGAAAAAGATGGTACTCAACGACTAAAATGCATTTTATGTTGCTAAAATGTAACGCCAAAGTTTGTAGGTTTGCTATAGTATCTGGAAACTAAACCTTAATATTCTGCATTCCGTACTAGACAAGACAGCAAGTTATCGTTACATCCTAACAACTGGCAGAGAGAAGGTTTAAATTAACCTTTTTATTTTTACCTGAACTGAATATTAAGCACGCCTTATGCTATAGACAAACACGTGACTGTTTCAATTAAGCAATAACAGACAGTTCAATTCGAGCGTTGATAACGTAGCCTAATACTGTACATTCACTTGAATAAGCTGAAGGAGGGAATATGTAGGATATAATAAAATACGATGGCTCCTCTAAGAAATGATTAGCGACCTCAAAATTAAGTATTCTAAATTTGGTGTTCTCCCCCCTCAGCTCATCTCTTCTCCCAAATTCGAAATTTTTCCGAGTTACGTAACAACCTAAAATTAACCAATAGCGGATTTAGCTATACTTGCGCACATACTTGGTATAAATACTCTTCGCAAGCAACTACATGATTCATTCGTTTTCCTAGCTTCCGCCAAGCCAACATCCACGCTGCTTTGATGCCTAAGTCTTAATTTTAAAACCAGTATAAATATAAAGTATCATATTTTAACTATTTTTATTTTAACTATTATGATTGGATAAATGCCTTGCCTACCAAAAGTAATCTGATGCGAATTATCATGGAATAAAGTTGTGTTTTGAAACAACCACCCCTGGAAATTTTTGGTTTATGCATCTATTTACCCAACCACGCAGATTTCAAGCTGCAGCGCATCAAAATATAATCCCTGGCCGATGTCTACAGCCAGAAGTTAAAAGTACCGGATTCTTCCTTCGCAATTAAAACATTACATATATATATATATATATATATATACAGTCCAGTCACATTAATGTGACCATCTGTCAAAAGCCAGAATAACCACCTTTCGCAGAGCGGACTGCTGCGAGACGTGCAGGAAGAGAGTCACATAGGTCCCTGAAGGTGTTCTCTGGGATGTTGAGCCATGCCGACTCTAATGCCGTGGCCAGCTGCGCTAGATTACGCGGTTGAGGATCCATGGCGCGAACAACTCGATCGAGATGGTCCCACAGATGCTCGATTGGGTTTAAGTCAGGTGAGTTTGCTGGCCAGGGGAGGACGGTAAACTCATCCTGGTGCTCTTCGAACCACGCACGTACACTGGCAGCTGTATGGCACCTCGCATTGTCCTGCTGGAAGATGCCATCATCCTGAGGAAAAACAATGCGCATGTAGGGGTGAACATGGTCCGCAAGGACAGATGCGTACTTGTATTGATCCATTGTGCCTTCCACAATGATCAGTGAACCTAGAGAATGCCAGGAAAACATTCC
Source organism: Stegodyphus mimosarum (assembly GCA_000611955.2). NCBI lineage: Eukaryota > Metazoa > Arthropoda > Arachnida > Araneae > Eresidae > Stegodyphus > Stegodyphus mimosarum. The sequence continues at coordinate 60,505 of KK112528.1, read as the reverse complement.
CCAGACCATAATGCTCCCGCCTCCAGCTTGGACCGTTCCGGCAATGGTTGCAGGGTGGTTCCTTTCAGAGGTTTCACGCCTTATACGCCAACGTCCATCTGTCCGATGGAGCATAAAACGCGATTCATCCGAAAACGCAACCTGTCGCCACTCAGTGGACGTCCAGCTGCTGTACTGGCGTGCAAATTCTAGCCTTCGCCGTCGATGAACAGCAGTCAGCATAGGTGCACGAACCAGGCGTCTGCTTCGGAGGCCCAGACGCAGCAATGTTCGCTGAATAGTACTTTGGGAGACACTTTTGGTAGCCCCTTGGTTCATTTTGGTGGTCAGTTGCTCAACGGTAGCCCGTCTATCTGCCCGAACGCATCTCCGCAACCGTCGTTCGCCTCTGTCATCTATGGCCCGTGGTGCACCACATTTGCCACGTCGCTGATTTTGGACAGTCCCATTTTGCCATGCACGGTACACTTTTACCACGGCGGCACGCGAACAGTTCACAAACTCAGCCGTTTCGGAAATGCTTCCACCCTTGGCCCGAAAGCCAATGATCATGCCCTTTTGGAAGTCGGATAAATCGCTTCGTTTCTGCATTACGCCAACGATTGAAATGTTTTCCGAAGCCCTCACACACCCTTTATATACGCTCAACTGCACTGTGCTGCCACCTGCCTTCTGTGATTGGTTATTTAACTCTGACATGGAAAGTACGTGGTGGTCACATTAATGTGACTGGACTGTGTATGTGTGTGTGTGTGTGTGTGTGTGTGTGTGAATAAGTGTTACTTTTCTGCAAAGGTATATTTTTATTTTACAAAATTATTTTTTATGATGGTGATGATGGGAATGATAACTTATATCTATAATGAAATTTCATATGGGGTCTAAGGGCCGGCATATTTTTTCCTGGCGATTTCTTTGGCCAATGCGCCACTGCGTTTCGGAAGTTTTTGTGTTAAGGAAAAGAAAATGTCATATAGCAGCTGAGAAGCTGGTGAAACCATATGCACTTGAAACTTCAAAAAAATTAACTTGAAACTGCAGTTCTAAAATACAAAAGATAATACAGCAAAATCCGTTATTGAGCATTATGATTTGATTGCGCTTTCGAGATCTCAGTGGCGATATTTACTGCCAGTTTTAGAAAGCTATCTGTGCCAGTTTGTACGATTCTGCATTCATACTTTAAATGTCAACTCCTAGAACCGCAAATACAGACAGATGACTTATCGTCCCGTCGTAACTTCTAACTAGATTAACACAAACTCAGATGAAGGTTTAAAATAAACCTGTTTATTAGCACGTCAATCGGTTACAAAAGCTATGCAATAATAGAAACGTAAAAGACGCTATATACAGCGAAATGCAGAACACATATCCAGTCAAATATAAAACAAAAAATAAAATACGCCTTGATACGCTTTGGGACTGTTTTAAATATTTCACAAAACAAATGCGGCTTGCCAAAGACATAAAGCAATTCCATAGCAGGGAGATGTAGCAAAATAATCGGTCAGCGATAAATGCCAAAGGATCTCTCCGTAACTCAAGAACTCTTACGTACTTTAGCTAATTTGCATTGTGGTGGGAAAGAACAAAACCAGTAGTGATACTACAAACAAAATATTATTATTAATAATGCTTTTCTTATGTTTTTCGCCTATGCGGTACTGCGCGTACCGGTTCCAGCTGAGGGACCCGAGACCTCAATCCGCCAGACTTTAAAGTTTTTCTATATAACCACTGCTAACCCTCGAGGAAGCGCCGGGGGTCACATGGATCACAGTGGAGAGGAACGTGCACGCCTGTGTATCTGACTCATCATCAAAAATGCTATCCATCAGTACCACACGATCTGCCCAGCCTAGGGGAATTACACGGAGTATGGAGCAGAACGGGCCAGCCTCTGCACCGCTACCGATACCTCTAATTCGGAGATTTACCGCAAATCCTCTCTTGATCCAACCATATAGAACGATCTTTGGCCTTCTGTCGCTAGGCACGTTATCTTATCCCCCGGTGGCAAGATTATCAAGGTACGGATTCTAGCCAATACAATAAACGACTGCCTGCGAGAAAACAAAATATTAAGATAAATGGGCTAAGTAACATGAAGACTTACAAGTTCCCTGAAAGTGGTTATTCAGTTGATTGAATAAATTGATATTGGTATTTGCAATCAGTTTTGGGCTGTCTGATAATGTTGGGCAAAAATTCTGGATTTCTTTATAATTAAGATCTAATAGAATAATACTTCTTTCATTTCATAACAGCATTTTACCATACTACTGGTGCGTGCGTACGGATTCGTAATGGATTGAATGCACAAGTCGTTAAAAAGTTAACAAAATTTATTCTTTTCACAAGAAATAAAACAAAACACTGAAATATTTCCTCAGAGATATTCGTACAATATCACAATATCTCAAACGTTAAACATAATTCAATTCAAAACAGATAAAATTATTCCAGTCTCACATCGAATTCGCTACAATCGATAACAGCATTAAGTAAAACAACAGTTCGCTTAAAAACAACAGCAACTGAGATGAGGTGTTTTAATTCGGCTTTTATAAGCTTTTTAATTATTCACTAGAATATTCTGGGCAAACTAGATTTTTCTCGATTTTTGTGGATGGTAACAACAATTAAAAGATATTTATTTATTAAATATTAAATGCATGCGTTCTTGTATTTTTACTTTTCCAACCTAGCTAAATCGTCTGCGTTGTATGGGAAAATAAAACCATTTTAATTACAATTCTAAATAAATAGTTAAATAAATCCGTTTACAATCCTAAATAAATAGTGAAATCCGTAACAATACGTTACATGTTGCACCATCATCCAACTGCTTCGACAGCTTTCCGAAAGAATTTTAAACAACATTTAACTGCTGTACTAATCTTAGTAAAGCACATCACAAGATGAGGAATCGTTGTAATTTTCGTGCTTTTGTGAGCAGAAATTCATATTGTTCATACTTTGCTTCTTTATTATATCAAAGTATGGTGGCTTTCCAAGGGCCGAATGCTAAGAAGGATTTTTGAATTTAGCTAGAAAATTATACATGTTCTTACTAATCAAAACTACAATTTAGTTAATTCTTTTGAAAGAAGTGAAGCAATATTTCGACTAACCTACTGAGCAGATATATTTAGTCTCCTGAATGAAAGAAACGAATAATTTAAGAACTTAAAAGTTTTTATAAAATTCTTGTATTTTATAAGAATTTTAGAACACACTAACAGCTAGAAAATAATTATATTCAATTATGGGTTTGACTTGGTTTAGGCTCAAATACACGTTACACATGGAGAAAGCCACGAAACTCCCAGGCTGAATCTACCCGTTCGCGAGATTCGAACTACCAGTGTTCAACGATTTTACCGCTCGGCCGCTGGTGGACTCTTCATTTGTTGAAAAACCAAAAACTGGGAAATGCTGAGTTCAAAATGGGTATTTTCCAAACTTTTCCGATGTTTGATTAAGTCGTTCCAGAAAAGGAGAAAATAATAATTACAATTAAAATTGCAATATATCTCCAATATGCGAATAACAAGTATATATTAATATAGAACCACAAGAAATACTAATGGAGTTCATAGATGGATACTGAAACTATTTCTGTTTTATGCTAATTCTATAGCAGACAGTAATTCAATAAAAGACTATCTTATTCAAAAACGAGCCAGTGCTGATTTCAAAGGGAATTTAAAAAACTGTGTCAGGACTGAGTGCTCTGTGCATATTCTTGGAAAACATCTTCTTGAATTCCTTAAATCCTGATCTGGAACAGGGAGCTGAATGCAGCTATGTTCTGTGGTAGAATACTGTGATTAGGTTGGAGACTAACTGGACTTGAAAGGGATTTAAAATCCTCTTTTATTAAATCACGATTATTTACAACCACTTTCCAACTCGGGAGGGAGAAAGTAGAGACCGCACTTGGGTCTAAAATGAACAATCAAATAAATTTAAACTAAAACTAATTAGAACTTAAGTAGTTGTTGCTCGCAGAGCTATAACGCGAGGTTGGCCTCTAAACTAAATGGTGCGTAGCAAGATTTAACTAATACTGACGCACTTGGAATTACTTCAATACGCAATCACGTAAAGCGCTATGGCTTAGAATTTAAATGCTAGCTAGTCAGGAGAACGTCGAATAGCGTGACCGTGGTCTGAGATTAAAAGCTCTCTCACACTGACAGGTTTCTACCTCCGGTTTAAATACTCCTTAGCTCCACTTCAAATTAGCATAAAGCTAAAAACGCGCGCTTCTTCTAACGGGAAGTTGAAAATGAGAACAGATAGAATAGAATAAATTAAAATAAAACTTTGTTAGTTTAACTAAAACCTTACAACTGTACAGAAAACAATTTTGATGTACAGTTAGAACTTTATCCACAATTTGCAAAAGCAGCATCGCAGACATACTTATTATTTGCACCACATACTTCTGTGAAATGGGATATTCATCAGTTTTACATATAAAAACGAAAACTAGAACTCGTTTAAATGCAAGTGATTTATGCATGACTATTTCAACGCACGACCACATGACTTACGCATGCCAACATCACTCCCTTGCAGACCTATTAAATTACGCACAGTTTTTACTGCATTTCATTTAAACTTATGTCCTCGAATTATTCTAACTTAAAATTAACCGATTCATCGAGGCAAATTAAAATGACACCAAAAATTGTAAGTTTTGAAATTAACCATCTAGTCAAAATGGATATTTCCGTTGAAATACGATGCCCGAAATTTCCTTCAATTACAATGCTTCCATTACTTCGTACAATGAAGTAAGGAGAAAAATCGTTTCAAAAGTGCTATCGCGAAAAACAGTTGATTATGGAATATCCAAAAATTTGTTTTAATTTATTTAAAAAACTGCAATTCTATTATTTTTAGCGTAGGTCAACTGTATATTATTTTTTATTAAAAAACTAAAAATTGTGATTTTTTTTTCTGTGATGCTGAGCACACTGCCTATTTCAGTATTACAGGGAATACAGGAAATACGTTTTATTTAAAATATTTAACAATTTTTTAACATAAACTAAAAGTAGTAAGTGCACCATCAAGGACATAAAGTATAATAATTTTCACACTTTTACCGTTTAACTAAACTGTTAAGTATTTGTGATATTTCGTCGTTTTAAAGGTACTTTAAAGTATTTATCATTCTTTACACGTAACATAAACATTTTGCCAAAATCTATATTTGTGCAGTTCAGTAGCGTAGAATTTTATAAATAAATTAATAATAGCGGTTGCATGTTATCAAAGTTGTCGATTAACCCAGTTAAACGCGATTAGAGCTGTTGTTGAAATATTGCTGATTAAGACTCTGTTGTTAAAACGCCAAATGATCGCAATCACCTTACTCAAACTAAGTTGCTATTACATATTATCGAAAGATAACCAAGATGTGATTTGTGAGGAAATGTCACTATATAAAATGCTATTAGCCATTCAGCAACGAATGTTTCTTTTTGCAAAAGCATGCCTGCTTTTCGATTCATGTGGAACTGTCGTGGTATCGCTGTCAAGGTAACGTTCTCTGGATGTAAAACAAAAATGCCACACCCCCTTAAACTAGCAATTCTCCGCAGCACTGCGTCAGCCGTGGCAGAAGGAAGGCATCTCCTTCTGTTCCTTCTTCCGTGGGCCAGACAACTTCATAAAGGTGGCATGTTCGCTCGTTGTTTTGAACGACGCATACCACTGATAACAGTCCATCGGTGGCACCGTTTACAATGGTGTAGAGAACAGAAAGACTGGATACCTTATCAGTGGAGTAACGCGCTCTTAGGGCGGGCGGAGCTCGACATTTTCAGAAGAGGTTTCCTCACCTCAGATCCTTATTGTGATGAAGTTATCCTCTACCACATGTGTCTTTTTTGTGTTGCAGTTGGTATCGATTTTGAGTTTATGGATGAAAATGCACGGCCCCACAGGACTCATGCTGTTGAGGAGCTTTCAGAAAATGAAGATGTCCACAAAATGGATTGGCCAAAGTGCTCCTCTGATTTCAATCCCATTGAACATGTGTGGGATACTTTAGGAAGACGCCTGGAGGCACGACCTTTTCCTCCAGAGAATACCAAACTGAAACATATGTTCCTTGAAGAATAAAAACTCTTACCCTAAGAACTGTTAGGTAATAAGGTATTAAGTACCGATAGACGATGCAAGGCAACCATTGAAGTCAGAGAAGGTAATATCTCTTACTAAGGCTGTTGTTCTCCCTCTCGGCCAGATAGTTTTTACTTCCTTGTACGAAGTAGAAAGAAAGTATTGTAATCGCGAGAAATTTCGGGCATCATATTTCAACGGAAATATCTATTTTGACCTCCATCGAATGCAATTTAACGATGTTTTTGAGTGACATTCGTACGTAAGAACAGAATAAAGGACTCATTCCCCCCCCAAAAAAATTATAAAACTGATTTAAAATGGATTCTGAAGAAATTTTCTCGTGACGCTGTGCGTACGTACGTATGTATGTATATATCTCGCATAACTCCAAAACGGGTATCCTCAGAACGTTGAAATTTTGTGTATAGGGCTGCTATAACATATAGATGTGCACCTCGCATTTTGGTTGCAATCGGCCGCACTAAATGTATATAAATCTATGTATATATATATCGACTCTGTTACTCGGATCAGTGAGCTCAGTTTCTTTAGTCTTATAAGTTTGTAAATTGTGCATTTTTTGCATTAAAAATGATTGAATTATGTTGTTCTTATCTTTCTGTTAAGTTTTTATGCCCTTAGCTAACCTGCATGCAATAATTATGGAATTATCAATTTAAAAATTTTAAGTGCGGTTAAGCCTAATTTTTGGTTATGATAGAGGACATATTTGTTTACACTTGAAGCTTATCAGAATAGTGGATTTGTTGCCAATCTAAAACTTAGCTTCGCAACAACAGAGTAACGTCTTCTTTTTTTATTGCGAATTAAATTATGCTTGATTCATTCTGGAATTATCATTTGAGTTATTAGGTGGTTTCTGCGTAAAAACAGTAATTTTAATTGTAAAAAAAAATTTTAATCGTTTTAACTGTGCTTGGTGTTTTACGTTTTCCTAGGTTTTTCAATTTTTAAAGAAAATATTTTGAACTTTTATGTATTTTTCACTTACCGTGAAGTGAAAACTTAATTAATTAGTAGCGCATGCGCATTAAGTAAGCGACGCTGAATCGTCTGTGAAAAACTGTTCCTTTTTTTATTTGTTTAATTTCTTTTATACATCGCGTTAGATTTATTATAATATTTGAATATAACTTATAGTAATTCTTCAGACGCTGTAATTTCTGTTCACTCTGAGTTATAACATGAATGAGATGTAATGCTGTTAAGTGAACCCAGCGCAGAAGTGTGGCTATGGTAAATAAATATAGTGAGTTTTAAAGAGTGCATTTATTCAATTGTGGTTTATGTGCTATTCACGAAATAGATTAAATTCAGTTCAATAAGTTTAAACGAAATGCAGGAAAAAATGTCTATAGTTTAATATTTCGTGCAAGGAAGTAATGCGGTGTACACATCAGATTTTGTTTTTGTTAAAAGCGTCATTCTGCTAATAAAGCTTTTTCCAATTCTTTCCGTACTGTATGTGTCATTTTTGCTAATGTATATTATTCCTTATTCATCATTCATTTTTTTTCTAATGTACTTTCCTCATCCTTTAGCTGCAACATTGTACTTCTACTGATGAATTTCATGTCGCCCCATTGGGGTTTTGCTGAATTACGGCCAAAATTAGAAAAGTGTTAAGTTTTGCACACTAGTGTATTAAGAGTAGAAGTATGCCTTTGCTTATAGCTCGCAGCCTGTGATAGACTGCGCATACTTAAGCCTGAGAGTGTTAAATTGTGAAATGCAAAAAGTTTAATTTTCAGTGTATCTAAGTGAGAATAGTTTGTCTTTGCTTACGCTCCAAATCTTGTAAAGCTTTGTATGTATCAATAATTTCTGTCGAAAGCTCATCCCTGGACGCTTCTATACTTCCAACAAGCACTTGCCACTGTGCTGTTATAATTTCCTACAGTGTATTTAATTTTGAAAGGATACAACTCGAGTCCTCACAGTCCCGCACGAAAAGCCGTTTTTTCAGAGTCTGAAACAGCCGACTCCAGGTAAACCATTTCTCCAAGCCATTTCCTCTAGTATATCATATATCTAGTATATCATATTTAATCTTTCATTACTAAAAGAAATTTCATGTTTTTCAGTGCATTTATGTAAAACCGATAAAGTATTCTATATTTTTCGTATTACTGAATTTTTACTTTTACTTTTACATTTAGATGACTCGTTTTTAGTCCAAAGGGATTTAGACCGGAAGGACTATTACTTTCGTTTTGCGATTTTGAGTCGGAAACACAAAAACGGCGTATCACTTTTCAAATTGTTGCCACTAAATGTTATCGCTCTGCATTAAATTTTAAAAAAATGAAAAATCTGCATAAATGTATGCATGCTTTTTTTTTTTTGCACGGGAAAATAAAAAGGAATTTTAATTACAGTTCTAAATAAATAGCCAAATAAATGTGAAATTCGTAACAATATTCTCTAAAACTTTAACGAATTTTTCATTAACAAACTCAAAGATTTCAAAGCCAGCAATACCAACGTTGTACAGAAAAACATTTTTATCTCCAGCGCGTGAGAGCGTGTACCGAAATTTCTAAAGATATGCTCAATTTAAAATTATTTCGCGATATTGCTGTTGAACTGAATTTTATGGTTTAAGTGCGAAGAACATGGTATTTAACAAATAAAGGTAACACACAAAATGTTAAATAAACGTCCCTTTGGACGTAATTTAAAATCTGAAACATTTCAGATTTTTTTATTTTTTTATTTTTTATAAAACTGAATAAACCAAAGAGTGCGAATCCTGTTTTTATTATGGCAACTAAACTTTTAATAGCACAAATTATTGCTCTTTAGTTCGATGGGCTTTACATGTTTATTTGTTTGACTGAATACCAGGACTTAGAAACGAAGGGCTAATTTATAGAACTGTAGTGGTGCAGTTATTGCAGGAGAAATAATTATTTTTTATTTCAAGTATTTTATATTTTTTCACGTGTTTAATTATTTCATAAAACTAACTTTAACATTTTATTAATATTCATATTTATATTTCTTTTATGCTGAATAGCAACAAGTAGTCCATATTTATATTTCTTTATGCTGAATGGCAACGAGTTTTGATTCATGGTTACATGGTTCGGGTTTGGTTTCCGAACGTTGTTATTCTAGTAGAGTCTCATTTGGATAGATGAAAAATAAAATACAATAAACTTAGCTATTTGCTTATAACTCTTACTGTTCCTAATCATAATAATCATAATTTAGTTTGAACATTAGTTGCCAAGCCACATCTTGGTGACCATGATTTATTTTCGAAATGCCAACAAATGACTCTTCTGAAACTGCTGAGAAAGAATTGACGCAGTCATCGTAGCTTCATAAGGTGGGTGTTCAAATACCTCCTTTTTGGACTGATAAACCGGAAATATGGTTTTTTCAAGTTGAAGCACAGTTCAAAATTAGTAATATCGTTTCCGAAGAAACGAAATTTAATCACTCAGTTTCACAACTTGAACCTAAATTCTTCGAAAATATTTGGGACATTGTAACAAACGAAAGTGCCTCAAAATATTCGGATGCTAAAACTAGGTTATTACATTTATTTAAAGAAAGTGAAAATGTACGGATTAAACACTTGATTACAGGTATAAAGCTTAGAGACATGAAACCAAGGCAACTTTTGAAGAAGTTGAGATCAGTTGCTACTACAGATGGGTCTAAAAATTTAATCAAAATATTATGGCTTGAGAAGCTACCTGACTCAATAAAAAATGTATTATTAGTTAGTGATGAAGATGTAACCAAGTTAGCGTCTATGGCAGATAAAATTAGTGATATAAATCGGAAACCAGAATTATTTCGTGCTAAACCCATTTCTGTTCCTGTAAATGATTTGTTGCAAAAAATTACCTCTCTTGAACAAAAAATTGATCAAATAACCATTCGCTGAAGACACATTGATTCGAATTAACGTAATTCCCGTTCACGATCTTGAAGCCGATTTTGTAAACGGTATGATCCTAGTGGCAACTTTGTTTCCACTCCAAAAAGGATGGTTCATATCGGCCTTGTGGGGACTACCGACGATTGATTAATGATCGATACCCAATTCCTGGGATTGAAGACTTTCATCCTGTTTTAAAATGTACAAATATTTTTTCTAAAATTGATTTATTCAAAGCTTATTGTTGAAACTATCGCCGTTTAAAACGCTTACCAACATCACGTGATTTGTGCATGCGCGCACCCAAAATAAAACAGAACTATAGCTGAACTTTAGAACTCGCAATGGACGTTTCAGTTAAAGATGTAACCAGTATCTTCTCTCTGTGTCGTGTATGTAATTAGTCAGTAATGTAAATTAAACGTATCTTATTATCTTAGAAGCCACTCTTTTTTTAGATGAGTAGTGCCTTTGATGTGTGCAATTAATAAAAATATTCCCGGATATACCTTTGGAGAAGAACGAGAAAAAAATCGTCCGAAAAGGTAAGCCTTTTTTACCTTTATTCTAATAATGGTTATCTTGTTAATCATAACACTTATTTTCAAATTCCCATTTCAGAAGAAGACAAATGTAAAACGGCTATCATCACTCCTTTCGGTTTGTACGAATTTAATGTAATGAGTTTCGGTTTAAAAAATGCTTCTGCATTGTTCCAACGATTTATTCACGAAGTCTTTAGAGGATTGGAATTCGTTTTTTCCTATTTAGACGATATACTCATTGCATCCAGTACCAATGAAGAACACGAAAATCACCTTAATAGTTTTCGAAAGATTAAATAAGTTTGGTTTAAGAATAAATATTTGAAAATCTGTGTTTGCTATTCAACAAACCGAGTTTCTAGGCTACCTAATTACACTTTAGGGTTCCATTCCTTTGTCAGAAAAAGTTCAGGCTATTACCAACTACAAACGACCAGAAACAATTCATGAACTTAAAACTTTTCTTGGAATACTTAAATTTATCGTCGTTACCTAAAAGATGCAGCGAAGAATCAAACATTGTTACATGAGTATCTTAAGGGAGCTAAAAAGAGGGACAAACGTAAAATCCAGTGGACTGAAGAAACTGAAAAACAGTTTGAAAAGTGTAAGAATGATCTGGTGAACACGGCACTGTTGTCTTTTCCCAATTCTGAACTACCCCTGGCGTTATTTACAGATGCTTCAGATACGAAGGTTTGCTCAGTGTTACAACAATAGGAAAATTCATCTTGGAAACCAAGAGCATTTTTTTCTAAAAAATTAAATGATACTCAGCAAAAATATAGCCCCTATGATAGAGAACTGTTTAACATATATCTTTCAGTTCGACACTTCAAGCATTATCTAGAAGGAAGAGTATTTACAATTTAAACAGATCACAAACCCTTAATATTCGCCTTTCGTCAAAAACTTGACAAAGCAGCACCTAGACAAGCTCGCAAACTTCATTATATCTCCCAGTTCTCAACGGATATTAAATATGTAAAAGGTGATAATACACTGCTCGACACAGAAAATGCAACACCAAGAAGGAGTGGCCAGAAAGCGATGAAATTTGTAAAAAAGACAGAGACACCAAGCAGTGATAAGTGATCTTTATTTCAAAATGATAGTCAGAATACAGAGAGTCAACGGCGTTGGCTCAGTAGGATGTAGGACCACCACGGACAGCGATGCACGAAGAAACACGTCTAGCATAGAGTCAATAAGAGCGCGGATGGTGTCCTGAGGGATGGCTCTCTGTTACCTTTCAACCATTTGCCACAGTTCGTCTTCTGAACGAGGCAAGGACAGAATTTGCTAACGGCGTCCAATCACATCCCACACATGTTCGATTGGTGGCAGGTCAGGAGAGTACGGTGTCCAGGGAAGCATCTGTATACCTTGCAGAGCATGTTGGCAGATGCGAGCACTGTGTGGTCGTCTGCTGAAAAATTGTATTAGGCAGCCGCTGAAGGTAGAGGATTGCCACCGGCCGCAGTACATTATCCAAGTATCGTTGGGCCGTCATAGTGCCCTGAATACGAACAAGAGGTGATCCGGAATCGTAAGCAATAGCGCCCCAAATCATTATGCCGCGTGGTCGCGCGGTGGGGAGTTCCACAGTTACTGCCAGATTAGATCTGTCTCCACGTCGACGCCACACACGTGTGCGGCGATTGTCATTGGTTAAACGGAAGCGTGACTCAGCTGAGAACACGACGTTTCGTCATTGTGTCATCCACATCGTTCCAGTCCGGCACTATTCTAAACGTTGGCGTCTATGCTGTGGGGTCAATGGCAGTCTTCTTAACGAACGCCGTGACTGCAGGCAACGTTCAACCAATCGGCAGGAAATGGTTCGTCGACACGGGAACATCCAGGGTATCTTGCACATGCTGCAGAATCGCGGTACAAGTGACTTGCGTTACCGCCACAGCTTGTCGGCAGACGCGTCGATCCACGCGTGCTGACGTCACTCTGGCTGCACCTGCACCTCTCCTTCTTCCCACATTCCCTTGTTCCAACCATGTTCGCCATAGCCGAAGCACCGTGCTCGGATCATATGGGTATCAGCTGCGATTTGAAGTAAGGACTAACCCGCCCTTCTCAGTCCGATCACCATACTCCTCGTAAAATCGTCTATCTGCTGGAAGAGCCTTCATTGACGGCGGCCTGGCATTCTGTCCTATTACACGTATCCTCCGGGACAAAAACCAACTTTCTTCGATAATTCGTCTTTCAGAATTAACGACACGAATATTGCACATTCTGCACGTTCCTTCCCTTATATCTGACTTCCCGTGCGTCGGAGAGCTGCGCATTCTACATCATTCGCATAACTCAGTGACGTGAGTCTATTCTAAAATTTGCATAAATTTCTGACCACTCCTTCTTGGTGTTGCATTTCAATGTTGAGCAGTGTAATATTGTAGCCGATACATTATCTAGAGTTAATGAAATTTCATCGATATATTATGATAAAATATCTGATGAACAGACACAAGATGAAGAATTGAAGAGTTTGTAAGCCACTAGTTCCCTGAATTTAAAGCAATGCTCTCTACCTTCGAGGAAATATTTGAGGTGTGATACGGCAAAAAGTTTTTTTGATAAAGTTTGTAATCTTAGAGGGAAAAGTATAATCACATTAGATCACATTATAATTAGAAAGTATAATCACAAATTTCAGATACTCATCGGCAGTCTGGTTCTTCTCGTAGACTTATTGCAAAACTTCGTAGCTGAAGATATTTATCTTTGACAAGTGCTAATAAAAGTTAATCAAATTTGAATATTCAAACCTTTGAATTCGATTTATATCACAGTGTAAACTAATTCACTTCATTTATAAATTTTCCGAACAGTTACTCGCACTCATTTTTATTTAAATTTACAAACCCGGTTCATAAATAAAAGTTTAATAAATGGTTCATGAATAAAGTTTCAGTAAGGAGTTTATGATTGTCGCAGGTTTCTCTTATAATGGGAAATTTAAAATAATAAGAGTGGGGAAAATGTCAAAATCAACTCTATCAAGAAAAAGTTTTAAGTCCGATATTTACGGAAGAAATACATTCATTTCTCTCACTGATTCTCAAAAAGTGAAATTTCATCAAGACAGAAAACAAGACATGCTATTCAGAAAGTATTACTGCATTCTTTTAAACAAAATTAAGACTGAAAGAGGTATTGCATATATACCTTTTATTAAAATATTCCTGAGAAGTTCTCTGACATTTCGCCTATGGACTGTCAGCCCTTTGGTCTCTTGAAAAGAGCTCTTTCTAAGCGCAAACCCATCACGATTGATGGAAAGTTTGAAGACAAATGAAATTTAATATCCTGGAAATTTTACGAGAAGCCATGAAAATCACGATGTCTATCAGAGAAATCATGATGTAGGCTTAGAGTCCCGAAAAAAGACTATTGAATCGATCAGTTTAAGAAATACCCTTTACATTTTAAAAACATATTAAACTGACCCGAAATATTCCTAAAAATATGTAAACACACGATTCTTTAAAATCACCAACTCTACGCAAGAACCAAAATTGTTCAGAATCGTAGGTGGGCGTCTTGGAGGAGGCCCATTGTATTTTTAATAAAGCATAATCTGTAGTCTTAATTCTTTCTTTAACTGCACACTTACCAATCGCACAGCGGATCAAATTACTAAGCATTTGTAAATTCCTCCTGGTTTATGTACCTGGCGATTAAACTCTTGGCTGTATTCTATTCTCATAGTCCCCCCCCCATGCAAACCACCTCCGAAGAATGGCAGCTATTAAATACTTTTTTATTATAAATAGCTTCTTAAGCCTGGATTATATTGCTATTTAGCATTAAATTCTTTTTTTCATGATTACGCCAAACGCTTTATACAATAATCGAGTCTTTATGTAAGATCCGATGATTACCTATTCCAAAATATTTAGGGCCTAGATTTCAGGTATCAAGAGGCCCTTAGATAATCTTTCGGTTTCTTATTGCCTTTTTTCTTTCATAAAGCCAGGAAAATAGGTTTTGAAGCCTCTGGATCAATTTTGGGACTGCTGTTATAAACTAGCTTAATCGCGTCGTATCTTTAGGACAAGTTTCTATTCAAACCTTACCGAAATTTTGCTATAATTAAAGACTTCCAACTTACCTCATTTTCTTAAACCATTTTTCTTAACAAAATTAGCCCATCCGTTCTAGACTTGAGGTATCAAGTGGCTCTGACATCATCTTGCAGTTTCTTGTTATCTTTTTTCCCTTCATAAAGCAAGGGAAATAGGTTTTATAAAGCAAGGGATATAGGCTTAAGCCTTCGGATCAATTTTAGGACTACTGTTATAAACTAGCTTAATCATGTCGCGTCTTTAGGTTAAGTATCTAGTCAAACCTTACCCGAATTTTTCTATAATTAAAGATTTCAAACGTACCTTATTTTCTTCAGCCATTTTGTTTAACTAAATTAGCCCAACCGTTTTGCTGCCACTTGTAACTCTTTTCAATAAAATCATTCGGTAGCTCTTTATAACCATCATCAATGCCACAGAATTTTATTTTTAGTCCAAAAGGAACGCTAGACCAGATTGAAATATTAGTCTCGAATGGAATTTTGCATCGAAACACTTAAATGCGTTGTATCGCTTTTCAAATTGTTGCCACTAAATATTATCGCCAGATATTATAGTTAAAGAAATTAAATAATGAAGAATTTACATGAGTGCATTTATGTTTCCAGCACTGTGAAAAAAAAAGGTGTCTAGAGCCATCAAATTTTTAATAACGTAGCCTCTACCCGAACATGGGCACATGGAAGCCTGAATTTCGAATTTATTACCTAATTTCATATTTTGAAAAACTTTAACGAATTTTCGATTATCTAACTTAACGGTTTCAAAGCGAATGGTGGCAACACTGCACGGAATAAAAATTTTTATCTCCAGCGCGCGAGACTGTCTATCAGAAATTCTAAAGACGTTTTCAAATATTTTGTGATTCTGCCGTTGAATCGAATTTTATGCGGCGTAAGCGCCAAGAACATGATATTTAATAAATAAAGGAAAACATAAAACGTTAATAATAAAAAGGAAAAAAGGCTGAAAGCTTTCAGTTTTTATATTACACCTAAACGGTTGTTTTTTTTAATTTGCACACACATACACGTTTCGAGAGCATTGGGGCTAATGCCTCTCTGGGCTAAAAATATTTAGAAACAAAATACCTTTAGAATTTCCGATGGGCAGTCTCGCGCCCTGGAGATAAAAAAAAGTCTTTTTCCATACAATGTTGCCACTGCTCGCTTTGAAATCGTTTAACTTGTTAATCAAAAATTCGTAAAAGTTTTTCGTAATAGGAAATAGACAATAAAACAAATATCGAATTCCAAATGAGGACTTTCAGGTGCCCATACTTGAACCATAGAACTATAGAAAACTACGTTAAAAATTCGATGGCTCTAGGTAGCGTTGTTTTTTCACAGTGCGAGAAAGATACGTACATTCATGCAGATTCTTCATTATTTAATTTCTTTAAATATAATACAGAGCGATAAGATGTGGTGGCAACAATTTAAAAAGTGAAACGGATATTTATAGTGAATAGACGCAAGATGCTGTTTCGAGACTAATAGCCTTTCTGGGCTAACACCCCTTTGGGCTTAAAAGGTTTTGGAAAGCCATTTTAGTAAGAAAACTGAACATTTAAAGATGAACTGATAAAAGACTGAAAAAAGAAAAACAGAAAATTATATGCCCAAACTTAGCGCTGCATCGGGAATTCTAAATATATATTGCTATGCTGCTTTTTAGAATTTTGTAATTTTATTTTTGAATTGTAAATGGCATGAGAAGAAAATGGTGCTTAATAATAAAGATAAAAAGCCAAAAAAAGGGGTTAGTAAGAGTGAGTGTAACAGCAGACTGGTACACTGCGAGCTCAGCGAGACGGTTAGAAACCTTAACAAACTCTTTTGGGCGACCGTTAAAAACTGAAACCTTTCATACTTTTTTCCTTGCTTTCATTTGTTTATTTATTTCTACTTTTTTCAAACTATAAACTTTTTTTAAGATGGCATGCATTTGCACTTCTTTTTTCTAGATGACGAAATGTAAGTGAAATAAAATAATCTGAATATTATTGAATGAAATATTGGCAATTCAAAAATAAAGCACCTGATTTTAAAAATATTATGAGTAAACTATAGTAATTATGTGCTTTGTGCGCATAGATATCTGTTTACTGATAAAGTAATTAACATTATTATTAGGCTAAATATTACATTTTGAATGTGTTAGACAGAGATTGTGAAGTGACAAAAATCTAGACAATTTTTCCTAGCATTTGTAACAAAGCCAATTTTTAGTTATAAAAATGTCGCAATGTAATAAAATGTAATAATATGATTGTGAGTTTAAGCAAACATTTGGTATTGACACCGTGAGTTGCAAGTATGAACATAAAACTTCCGATAAAAACATGTGGCTAACGACGAAAAAAAAGTCTAGAAGTGTCAAAGAAAAGCAAAAGGTAAATACCGAAGTTACTAACACAAATTTGGTAAAATCTGAGGAACTTCCAGGAACCAGTCAGAGTTTTGACAGTGATTCTTTTGATGAACAGAAAGATCCGTTTGATGAAGTACTAAATTTAACAGAAAAAAGAAGGTTAACTCTTAAACCTTGCGACAGTTGTGAATTTAAAGACCTTCTGGATGGTGTTCCCACCTGGTGTTGTGGATTATGCCGACTTCGTTCGGAATCGGTCCGAGAGTTTTGGTTAATATCAGTACCAAGGAAAATGAACTCGCAACAGATTTTCGATCAACTTAATGCTGTGACGGAAAATAAACATTTATCTGCCAATTACAAATTCCACATACCTAATTTTTTGACTGGAACTCTAGATAAACTTATAGGTTTACTCGGAGATTTAAGAGAACTGGATTCATATACAGAAAATTTAGTTCAAAGAATTTTTAACTTAATGAGAGACATTGTGGATGATACTGGTAAGCTGAAAGATAATCTCGTAGTAAATGATGTCGATTTACCAACATATGTGATTAAATTCACATGGAACAAAGCCAAATATCCTGAGCAGCAGCCTCTGAGACACATATATGACATGATTAAGAAGGAAGTGAGAAATGTGGAGAATGATACGGAACAGAGATCTGGTGCTTATTTTGCCTCGCAGAGCAAAGTGAGTAGCTTAGAGAAAACAGAATCTGGGAATTTAATACATAGACCTCTGGCTGATATCGTAAAAAAAGAACATTTTGTTTTGGGCTCTAAATATTTAACAACACTTTTAGTTGTTGTGCCAAGCAACTTGGAAAAGGCATGGCATGCAACATACGCCACCTTAGCGGAAATGGTTGTACCGGATTCAAGCATCAAAGTTTATGAAGACAAAAGCCATTCTCTTTATACAGTTACTTTGTACAAGAGATGCGTGGAGGACTTCAAAACAAACGCTAAGCAGAGAAGATTTTTTGTTTGTGATTTCGAATATTCGGAAGAGAATTTAGCTGTAGATAAAATGAGAAGCAAGAAGGTTAAAACAGAAGAGAATAGGAAACTTGCTTTGTATTGGACATGGCTAAAACTAAGCTTTGGAGAATGTTTCAGCGCTTTGATACACATCAAAGCTCTTAGGATTTTTGCCGATTCTGTAATCAGATATGGACTTCCTGTAAATTTTCAAGCTATATTGATACAGCCAATTCAATGTGTAAAACTGAGAAAAACTTTAGATAAGTTGTATGAGGATATCGATATTCATTTGGCTGCTGGTACCATCCCTGAAATTCCGGGAAATTTACAGAAATTTAACGTGCAGGAGTATTATCGTTATGTATTTCTTAAAATTAAAGTAAATTTCATTGACGGATAGCAATAAAAGTGACATTTTAAATATTTCAAACCGTGTTTATGTATGCCTAAGCATTTCAGATTTTAACAATAGAAAATTTCAAATGGTTTTGTACCAGGAATGTAAAAGATTCCTTTAAAAATATATTTTATAACATTTATTTTACCTAACAGCTCACTTTTATATTAATCTTGATTTCGTAATTTTTTCATTAGAATGAATTAATCTGTATTTAAATAGCGATCAAATTTATATTTAAAGAGATAATTGTGTCAACCACTCCATTCAGTAACCTATCCAGTATTACCCCTACGAGTTTCCCATCTAGCCGACCGTGGGTTTGGTGAGTGAACTCTGAGTATAGATTTAGATTTACTAGTACTTCCCTATTATAACTATCCCCGTTTTGTAAACGGCCCCAAGATTATTGATAAATCGCCAATGCAAACCATCTTCATTTGCCGTTACTCCTAATGACGGCATTCATAGTTTTGCTTGAGACGAGAAGAGCTTCAAGTAAACCTTGTATAACCATATTTTCTTTCTTCTTCTTTCTTTTCTCTGTATAAATGCTAACAATTCCAGATCTCTCATAATTCTCTCGTCACAAGAGACTATTTCACATCTTAACGTATATTTCTTTGAAAAAAATAATAAAAATAAATTTTGATTTCCGGAGAAGTGAGCAATACTGTATCTTTCTTGCAAGAAATCGTCTCTTATTATAACTGCTTCAAACCTTGAATCTCTAATCAACCGAGATATCTCGCCACGTGTTCTTATACCTCGCTACATGTTACACTTTTGCTCTCGCCACATGTTCTTACATTAGCACCACGTTTCATTTTGTTACGGGTTTCAAATTCACATTAGTTTTTAAAAATATTTTTTGCCCTTTTGGGAATTTAGGGTTAATACACTTTAATTTACTAAATAAAAAGGTGGATGCCATTTCATTTTTTCAAGAAATAGTTGTTTGATCTGACAAGCCAGGTAAGAAAAATAGCCATAGCACTAAACTATATTGTTACAGATTTCATATTTATTTAGAATTGTAATTAAAGTTGCTTTATTTTCCACATGAAACGCAGACGAATTTTGAAGAGAAAGCTACGTCGGAAAAGTAAAAATAAAAGAGCGCTTGCATTTAATATTTAATAAATGAATATATCGTAATTACTGTTGCCATCCACAAATATCGAGAAAAATCGAGGTTTTACCAGAATATTCTAGTAAATAATTAAAAAGCTTATAAAAGCCGAATTACAACACCTCATCTCAGTTGCAGTTGTAGCTATTTAAAGCGAATCGCTGTTTGTTTACTTAATGCTGCGATTAATTCGAGTGAATTTGCTATAAGATTCGATTAACTTTATCTGTTTTCAATTGAATTCTGTTTAAGGTTTGAGATATTGTGATATTACACGAATATCTGTGAAGAAATATTTCAGTATTTTACTTTATTTCTTGTGAAAAGAATAAATTTTATTAACTTTTTACCGACTTTTGCATTCAATCCATTACGAACACGTACGCACGCAACAATTTTTGGCGTCAGAAGCGGGACTGAATGCCTTTAACTAGAGCAATGGAAGAACAATTAAGACAGTTTATGGCAGCCTTTGCTGCATTTAAAGAAGAGATTAAAGCTGGTCAAGAATCCGTTAAAGAGTAGATGAAACCAGGTCAAGAAAGGATGGAAGCCTGTCAAGCATCCGTTAAGGAAGCGATGAAAGCGGTTCAAGAAAAGATGGAAGCTGATCAAGTTTCTGTTAAAGAAGAGATGAGAGCCGTTAAAGCTGGTCAAGAAGAAATAAAAAAGGAAATTACTTGCATAATAGAAAATAAATTTGAGGCTATGGAAGGCAGAATAGACGCGGTTGAAAATAAAGTTTCTTCTGTCAAGGAAAAAATAGAAGAGAGAGTTTATGCCATGGAACAACAAATCGATTACAGAGTTTCTGCTGTGAAACAAATAGAAGAGAGAGTTTCTGCAGTGAAACAAAGAATTGATGACAAGGTTTCTGCAGTTACCAAAGAAGTTGATACCTTAAAGAAATTCGTAGCGACGGCAGGGAGCAATGCCGATGGATTTAAATTTTTATCCATGTCTGCTCGTCCCTCCCTGAAGCTATCTACGAGTGATGGGAAGACCTCTTGCCAAGTTTATAAGACTCAATTTTCAATAGTTGCGGGTGCGAATGGATGGGATTCCCAAGCTAAGGCCTGTCATCTCGCCGTTTCTCTGAGAGCAGATGCAGCAGATATCCTGCAGACCCTTCCCGAAAACCAAAAACTAGACTTCGAAGCTGTATACGGCGCATTGGAGCTACGCATCGGGGAGAAATGTCGAAAGACTACAGTAGGCTTCAATTAAAATTCCGTCAACAGAAGCCCACCGAAACACTCCAAGAGCTTGCCACGGATGTAGAAAGGCTACCTGGCCTCACCTTTACGGAGTGTCCGAGAGAAACGAGGGAAATACTGTCCCTGCAGTACTTTATCGACGGTATCGGGGATCTTGAAATACAGAAAGCACTGCGAATGGCTGATGTGAAGGACGTAAAAAGTGCTCTAGTGTACGCCATGAAATTCGAGGCAACCCAGTAAGCAACTCGTAGAGATCGTTATCCAGTCAAAGCTGTGCGAGTCCGCGAGCCAGCGGATAATTTGATGGCTCGTTTAGATGATTTATCCAGACAAGTCAATGCCTTGAGACAGTATATTAGTGACAAGAAACGGACCCTAAAGTGCTGGATCTGCGGTGTTGAAGGCCACGCACGAAGGGGCTTCAGAACACCCCAGAGCACAGAAAATAAAACAGACGATTTAAAAAGACGAATAAATGCCATGAGATGGAAAAGGAGTAAGAAGGAACCAAAGATCTGCTGGATCTGCGGAGCTAAAGGCCACGTACGAAGGAACTAAAGAACACCCCGAGGTACGTAAAATAAGATCATTTCCCAGCAATGGCGCAGCAGCAGTGAAATTAATGACAATAACGCGTAGCGGAGTTTGAATGGTAGGGAAAATATTTGTTTTAAAGCGCTCAAGATTTCTGCAGTGAGTAGCAACAGTAATGGACTGTTCATTAATGGGCATAGATGGAATTCCTTGCAATACGATCATCGACACAAGAGCTAATGTTACTATCATTCGGAAAGATTTGACTCAACTATTCAAACCGATTTGGACGTCATCCTGTGTTACCCTCAAAATTGCGTCCGGTGAGAAAATAGACATAGAAGGTAAGTTAAACGTGAACATCACGCGCTTGGAAGTGCCGCTTGCCATCACACAGCATATGTGGCAGATATTACAGAACCGTCCATACTCGGATTGGACTTTTTAAGGAAATACAATTTTTCCTTAGACTTCAAAAACAACTGCTTTTAGCATCTGAGGACATGACTATCAATCATCAGAAGGGATCCTCAGCTGGACACGCCGAAGTCATACTAAAGTCGAAGAGAAACCGAAGACTACCAGCAATTCTCCATCCCAGATGTTCATCGGTCCTGATCTTCGTCTGCCTTGTGATGCTTTGTTTGGCCACCTTGCAGATGCGCCTTCATCGCCTGAGAAATACATTCAAGATCTCCAGGCCCGGCTTGAAGTGATACACAGTTCTGTACGAGAGCAAGTCAGCTTGGCAATGGAGAAGACGAAGACCCGATACGACACCAGCTACTGGCCATCGTTTCAACGAAGGAGACAAGGTGTGGTTGTGGAGTCCGACTCGATGGCATAAACTATGTCCGAAACTACAGTCGCCTTGGGATGGTCCGTACACAGTCCTAAACAGGATGAACGACGTCATGGTTCGGATCCGTAAGTCATCGAACTCTAAACCTAAAGTAGTTTATTACGACAGGTTAGCTCCTTACTATGGCCATACTACGTAGTGTATATAATTGTAAATAGTGATATAAATAGTATAAGACCGTGGTCCTTTTTGTATTTAGCGTTTGATAGTATTTAATTTGTATTTGATAGTATTTTAGCATTTGATAGTATTTGATTTGTATTTAGTATTTGTTAGTATTTGATTTGTATTTAATATTTGATAGTATTTGGTTTGTATTTGTTAATTGATAGTATGTGATTTGCTGAAAGTTACTTATTGCAATTATTTTTTTTGTTATTGTAATGTAATGTTTATTATTGCATTGATGGCTTAGTTGTAATTCTGGCTCACTGTCCAGGTATTGTACTGGCCGGGACGTGCAGTCCTTGGGATGTCCTTACGGATTTCGTATTTATTTAGAATTATAATTAAAACTGCTTTATTTTTCCCATGCAATACAGACGATTTTTGAAGAGAAAGCTACGTCGGGAAAATAAAAATAAAGGAGCGAGTGCATTTAATATTTAATAAATAAATTCGAGGCTTTACTAGAATATTCTAGTAAAACCTCGAGGTTTACTCGTGCGGACGAGATTTTACTAGCACACGAGAAGACTTTCGGCTCACCGCATATTTAAAGTGCCGCCATGTCGCATCGACACTATACATTTACAAACATCCATGTCTTCTCCGGGATTCGAACCCGGACGCTTTGGTACCGTAGTAGGCTCCCCTAACCACTATACCATCTGGGCGACACTGTAAGTAATTAAAAACTTTATAAAAGTCGAATTAAAACACCTCATCTCATTTGTAGTTCTAGCAGTATAAAGCGAACTGCTGTTTGCTTACTTAATGCTATGATTAATTGGAGCGAATTCGCTGTGAGATTGGATTAACTTTATCTGTTTTCAATTGAATTCTGTTTAAGGTTTGAGATATTGTGATATTGTACGAATATCTGTGAAGAAATATTTCAGCACTTTGCTTTATTTCTTGTGAAAAAAATAAATTTTATTAACTTTTTAACGACTTGTGCATTCAATCCATTACGAACCCGTACGCACTCAATAATATGTTAACCACGAAACCATTTGAAGGTGAAATGTTCAAAATCGTAAAATAAAGATGGATCTCCATGTGGAAAATTTGTTCAGTGATTCGAGAATACTATTTGTCACTGCTACCAGATGATATTCTTACGCATAGCAGTTCACACCCACCGGATAGGGTGAAAAATAGCTTAGTATGTGTGAAACCGTTGCAACTGATCGGAGCAATATATGTGGGAAGTGTGTTCCCTACATTTTAAGCGAGGATTCAATGGGCAAATAGCAAATAGGCGATTCCAATAAAATATTTGAAATCGAGGAACGAGGTTGTTCTGACGTAAGAACTACAGTGACAGAGTACTCCCGCAACAGTAGGTTTTTAGAGGAATATGTCGAGAAGATGGCCAGTACTTTGCATTCAAATTTCTAACAGAGATGCTACTGGATTTATGGAGAAAATTATTCAACATGTACAAGATGGATCAACGATCTATTCAGACTGCTGGAAGGAATGCAAAACGGAGCAATTTGAAGAAACTGTAACAGTAACTTCAGTACTAGTGTAGCTTTGTACATTCAAGAACGGTTGTCATACCCAAAATGTGGAAGGAATTTGGGGATTTAGCAAAATGATGTAATAAATTACAACCGGCGAGAGCTCGCCATCACCACTAATCATATACTTCAGAATTTTTGTGGAGAAAGCGCACAGTAAAAAATATTTTTGATGAATTGCTGAAAGCAATTTCGGAAATAGGGCTCTGTCGTAACGATTATTAAAAATATTCTTAGGAAACAACATGTGAGTACTATTGTTATAATTGTATATTGCTTCGTTTATTTTCATCTTAGCGCTTCATAAGCTGGTGAGATATTTCGGTTGATTAACTATTCAGTCTTGGGGGCCGTTATAATAAGGAAGTACAGTTATGTACCTTGCATTCGAAAATGGCCATTAAATAAATTTACATATCATTGAAACATTTGTAGGTGCGATTTGAAAAGCTGCAAGTGAAGGAAAGGCATCTGTTTGATAGCTGGTTCAGTAGTCACAGAGTAGTTTTTGAAACAGAGTAATGATTTATTTACTGTTGGGCAGAGGAGATGACGACGATTAAGAACTGGCAGAAGCAACTCCGCTTTTACAAAAAGACAACTATTAACTGGAACAGATTTATGAGAAAGTTATATAATTAACATGTAATCCGAAAAATAAATAAGCGAAGATGTGGCCTGGAAAAATTTGTGCGCATAGATGAAAAATCTCTTTGTACAAAGAAGAAAAAAAGCGGGACGTTCCTTCCACAGTACTGCATATTTGGCGGGTTATGCGGAGAAACCGAATTCTTTCCTTCTCAGGTTAAGTATGGAATGTCAGTCATGGCAAAAATTGTCGACAAGAGGTAATGATGATTTATTCAGAATGTTGGCAAGAATATAAAGCAGAGGAACTTGGAAAAGTAGGCCGAAGATGAGAAAACATGTTTATTATTCGGAGTACAGCAAAAGCAAAGGAAAAAAAACAACATAAAGAGACAACGATCGTCATCAAAGAAGGTGTTCGAAATTACGGAATTACCATGCAGGAACCGTGCGTCATGTATCTTTCATTGGATTTTACATTCGTGATGCAGATCTTCCAAGCGCCGGAGAAGTTAGGCCTGCATCATAGTCCGGGGTCGTAATTTCGAACACCTTCTTTAATGATGATCGTTGTTTGTTTTTGTTCTCATCTGTTGGTTTCTGCTGTACTAAACATAATAAAACACATTTTGTCTCACTGTTGTTGTCCTTTTTTGTGTTTTGTGTCGTCACTACTACCGCGCCAGGAAAGGGTTTCCCACCATACATTGCTATAGGATTTCCAATCGTCTAGGTGTATTCTATCTTTCTTGAAAGTTTGTCACCGATGTACTGATACACCCTGTATAAAATGCTATTACTCTTCAGTGCATTGAAAACAGGCACACAGAAGCAGCTGTTTTGGATAGCACTACGAATTGACAAACCAGCTGACTATTTTATGCCTTTGTGTGATAAACCATTTGAGAATTTTGAAAATTTAAACATTTTCTACAGTAAAAGTCTAACAATTACAGACAGTTTACAAGATCTACCTTTCCTTTTCAACATAAACTAATCTAGATCCTACAAAATGAGCATGGCGAATTCTCGCAGAGGCGTGAAGTATTACCAGTACAGAAGAAGGGTTAAAATAACCCTTTATTATTACAGAAAAGCACCTACTTCTTGCTTTATAATAACACTGACAACTCGCGGTGGAACTTAAACGTTATGACATAAATCAGTTCAAGTCTAAAATAGAATAGTGCTGGATTAGCACTTTAAGTTATGGCTAACTTAGATCGACTCAAGAAACCTAACACGCGGGACAAATTATCCGAAATGACAAAGGAGCATATTAGCGTGATAGCAAGATCAGAAACAAAACGTGCGCTGGCTAGCGAAATCGCGCTCTGAATAAACTCCGAGATTAAATTTACATTCGGGCATAAACTCCATGCTGGCAAGGATATGCGTGGAGAAGTTGAGGAGTTCAGGAAAGGTAACAAAAATTTGAATAAAAGTCTAGATAACTAAGGGAAACCCTACAAGTTCGGTTCAAAAACCTTGCATTTCTATTTCCGCTAAAGTCTTTCCTGAGGTGGACATCAAAGCAAGGCTTTAAAAACTCGACAAAATTTGTGCTACACTGAAAAATAAGGTACAGGAAAATTCTAAAAATTTGATGACGGCTATTGACGCCTTTAACCCGCAAGCAAACAGGTCATCTAAATTTGTGTCAGCCCTTCATAGTGCATTTTCTGGAATGCAGCCGCCAACAAGAGATGTTTCCCATACGGCCAACGTCGAACTGCAAAATATTCAGGTAATAGAAAATTTATTGGTGGTAGACCATGTGGATCAACGTCGAGAAAAAAAAATAAAAAAGAACATAATTACAGAACACTAGGTTATTTACTAAGCAGGAAAAAAAACGCCCTCATTCCTTGGCCGATTGTGTTGACCAAAATGTTTCATTAGGAAACACTAGTTAAAAAAAGGGTTTTTTATACTGTACATTTGCAATTTAGTTTCTCTTTATCAATGAATTCATTCATCTTTACAAATTGAATGTTACTTGTTATGAGCATAACAAATGCTTTTTAATTTGTAAAGATAAATGTTACCCTGGTGAATTTTACCATAGTGGCTAGATCTGTAATATTTTTTTTAATTACACAAAACATTATATTAAAAATGTGAAAACATTGCATTAAAATTCTGCACAAATTTAATGAAATTTCAATCAAAATTCATGGTTCTAATGATTATAAATTCTTTCTGCATTTATACATATTTTTAATCAAAAGTTAAAAACTTTTTGATTAATTAATACTTTAATTGCTGTATTGTTTACAAAAATAGCTATCAGATGGCGCCACGAGCAGGCATTCAGACTACTGAAGACTTTCCGCCGGATTTTATTCATCATTTTTCTAAATGTCATAGGGACTAATTGACTGGTACAGGCCATTAGAGACCGCAACTTTTTTATAAGAAGGATGATGTGTGATCGAACATATCTTAACCTGAAGGAAGGGAGCAAAAAATATCGTCTTGTTCTGTGTGTCTCTCTGACGTATGATGTAATGAAATTTTGCTTCTCTCTAGTCAAATCTTTCGCAAATTGGGTGCCATGAAAGGGGAATTACTTGGCACTTTTCAATAAACAACTATTGGGCACTAACCAACAGATCTAGAAGAATCGAGACTTTATGTAATAATAAAGCATATATGATATATCCCTTAGTACGGAAATATTGTTGAGTAAGAAATCGTATTCTCGTGAAATGTAAACAAATTTATTGTTCCTGGAAATCAAGCCAGGTTTATGCAATACAATAGATAAATCTCATACACAATATATATTAATAATTTTATCAAGATAATTATATGTGTATTTGTGCAAGACACTGTACACTAGTGTGGAGTATTGAAAAAATTCACCTACCATCTTAACTATCCCATTTTACATCAATACAGAACCTAAACATCATCCTGATGTATGAAACTAGTTATGTGATATTAAAGCTTATAGTTATCTGTACAGAAAAGAACTTTCATGTCTAGGAGTATGTAACCAATCTCTTAGCAGAAGCAGTATCTTAAAATAGCTTATGGATACCCATATAAAAGAAAAACTATATGTGAATGACGAATGTAATCAGTCATTCAGACAAAAGTCTACTCTAAAGAAAGATATGCTTATCACACAGAAGAGAAGCCTTACGTGTGTGAAGTATATAAGAAATCATTTAAAAAAAACTGATTTAAAGATGCATATGCATATTCATGCAGGAAAGAAACCTTATATGTGTGAAGTATGTAAAAAGATGTTTACACGGAAGGATAATTTAAACCAGCATATGCTTACTCACACTGGAGAGAAACCTCATATATGTGAAGTATGTGAAAAATCATTTAATCGAAAAGCTAGTTTAAACATGCATATGTTCATTCACACAGGAGAGAAACCTCATATATGTGATGTGTGCAAGAAGACGTTTAATGAAAAGAGTAGTTTAAACAAGCATATGCTTATTCACACAGGAGAGAAACCTTATATATGTGAAGAATGTAAGAAGATATTTACTGAAAAGGATACTTTAAACATGCATATGCTTATTCATACAGGAGAGAAACCTCATATGTGTGATGTATGTAAGAAGACGTTTAGCGAAAAGGGTAGTTTAATCAAGCATATGCGTATTCACACAGGAGAGAAACCTCATATGTGTGAAGTGTGTAAGAAGACATTTAGTTTAAAGGCTATTTTAAACCAACATATGCTTATTCACACTGGAGAAAAACCTCATATATGTGAAATATGTAAGAGATCATTTAATCGAAAAGCTAATTTAAACGCTCATATGCTCATTCACACAGGAGAGAAGCCTCATATGTGTGAAGTATGTAAGAAGACATTTAGTTTAAAGGCTATTTTAAAGCAGCATAGGTTTATTCACACAGGAGAGAAACCTCATATATGTGAAGCATGCAATAAGTCATTTAATCAAAAATCTATTTTGAACAGGCATATGCTCATTCACACAGGAGAGAAGCCTTATATATGTGAAGTATGTAAGAAGGCATTTAATGAAAAGTGTAGTTTAATCAAGCATATACGTATTCACACAGGAGAGAAACCTCATATCTGTGAAGTATGTAAGAAGATGTTTATTCAAAAGTGTAGTTTAAACAGGCATATGCTGATTCACACTGGAAAGAAAACTTGTGTGTTTAATGTTTAATCCACATAAATTCTGAAGTATATGATTAGGAGTAAATGTCCTTACATAAAAATTCATTCAATCATCTTCATAAAGAGGATTTAAATTATTATTATTAATGCTTAACGTACTCATTCGTTATTCCATTTCCCAGTTCAGATGTTATTGTAATAAGGTTAATTATTGTTTCGTGTATATAGTTTTTTTTATTTTTTTCATGCTCCAGTCTTATGCATGGGGCTGATGATGTGTAAACAAGTGCCTTTGCTAAAAAAAAAAGAGAGACAAATGTTTTGAGTTATGTATGTAACATGACATTTGAGGCAATGAAGAGTTTGAATTAAGAAGAGAAACCTCTTTCTTTAGCATATATTAGTAACAACTTTTACTCACCTATTTAGTAAACACTTGTCCGTTCAGCTAAGAAACCTCATTCTGCGATTGCAGAGATTATATTGAATGGCATTAAGCCTACAGGCGACCCTGTGCGAGATATATAAATTCTCATTTGATCAAAATAAATTATAAACCATTTGTTTGTTTCCACAAGATAAAATGTTTTTCAAGACATTTTTATGTGATAATTAGTGTTCAGTGTACCTAGTGAAATGTATTATATATATAAGTACTTCAAACATTGAAATTCTAAAAGGTAGCTGAATGTTTCATCCAGTATGTGTACTGTAAATTATATGTGTTTTGTATTAAACTTGTATGTTCCTGAATTTAGTACAGATATGAATTATAGCCTCCATTACCAATAGAAAAGTCTTTCTTGCAACTGTCATGAAAATGTATTAGGTATTTCCACTCATGGTAAACAAATACTGATGAGCATGCCTATCCAACCCCAGTATCAAATGTGTCAGTGTATAATATTCACAAAAACAGTGCAGGGTTCTACAGCAATGTTAGAAAGGTGAAATGATGTCTAAAATATTTTCAGTTAATTCTTGGGATACCCAGTAAAGCTATCCCATGTGTGTAATGCATATACAAAAGAAGGAAACATCATTTCTGTGCAGGTTAAGAAATCTTATGTATACAAGATATTTATTTAAAAACTGTTTGTATTTTTTTTTCACGTGACAGTGAAAGAAAACTAATAAATTTTTATTTTCCACTGTCATATTTCAAGGTGAAATTATTTTCCATTTTTGCAACTTGGGAATATTTTGGTTCTGACAAATAAAATAATAAATGCTTTAAAGTACATATTCTGAAAAATACACAAAATAATAAGTGCCTTAATCTATAGTATTTAACTGTTGCGGAAGTTTCGGAAGCACTGAGCAAAAGCAAAAAAGTTATTGTAATTATTTAAAAATTAGGTTTAATTTCCCCTTAATATTTTTTCATGGTAAGTGCTTTATCTCGTGTAATTATTTCTGAATAATTAAATGTATATCCATTTTCTGTGTAAAATTCAGTTTACACTTTTTGATCCCCCTTATCCCCCCTAAATTCAAAAACCGTCTGGTTTTTTGCTCACATAAAGTTTATAGGGATACTTTTTTTTTTCTTTTGATTTTAGAACTTGCATCCTCAGAAGGATTTGAAGGCATTATTTATAGAATACAGTTCCATAAAAATGTGATAAAATGAAAATCTCTTCATAGTATTTTCATGTAATGGACATACTTTGGAGGAAATCTGTGTTGAATATCTCATTTTTTTGCAGGATTTTTTGAAGCGCATTAAAAACAAAATTACTTGAATTTTCTACTCTTGATTTTCACAGTAAAGTCGTTCTCTTAACACGTTTATCTTCACTTTATATTTTTTATTTTTCTTGGATACAAGCATGAAAAATTGCAGAAATGACTCTAAGCTTGTGTTATGGACAGTTATATGTACAAAAGAATTTTGTTGTTGATAAATATAATATTAAGATATATCTTTTAATATATGTCTCAATGCACCATACTGTGGACTCGAGGCATTCTGCTACTTGATACAACACATGTGGGTCCTAAATTTTGCTGTCTAATGTTTCCCTAAAGTCTAAAATTTTTACTACCCTTAAATTCTGCCCTAAATTCTAAAATTTTGTCATCCCACAATTTTTTTGCATAGTGCTTTATTAAATTGTAAAACAAATGATAATGAGTTTCGCTGTCTCTCCACTCTACTTGCTGTGCATAGTTGCTATTTACGGTGAAGCTAAATATCACAGAGAATGACTGAGGTCATTTCTTGCTTTCCCTAACAAATATTCTCCTTACACCAACATAATCTTTTCTGATGATGATGTACTTGTAATGCAATTCTTGCAAAATATACTTCTATATTAATATATAAGCTAACATTATATAATCATTAAGAAACGCAAATATGTGAATCTCGATAGCATTGGCAAGGTTTGTGGCTGTCTGACAAGGAGGAGGATTTATGATCCTTGTTGTCACTAGGCCAACATATCTACCTTCTGCAAGTGTGGTGGCACTCCTAAAGCCTCCAGTATGTTTCCACACGGTGTCATCTTCAGCAACCTTCTTTCACCATCAACCTTCATTCTTTGATGCACCTAATTTGGCTGTGGGAAATTGACTGACACTTTGTCCTGCCTATCCTGTGGCTCAACAACAATCATACACTCTCAGATTATGTCCTTTTGACATTTTGCAATAAATTATCGACATCAAAAATTAAAAATTTGTGATAATATTTTCAGAAACATACAGTATTTTTTGTCTTAAACATTACTGCTTTTACTTATGAATAAGGATGTAACATATTTGCACTGCTTTTGTTATGAGTAAGAAAGAAGTCTGTTCTTACAACATCCTCTGCACTTATTTTTCCTGTGATTTCATAACCTGTAAGGAATGAAAATTTGCAAAAGTCCGTTGTTCTTTAGTCAAGCAGTGTCTTTTTGTAGGAAATTTCGGCAGTAAGTGGCCATAAATATATGATCAATGAACATATATAGTTCAACTCGGGTTCAAATTCCAGCAAATAAAGTGATCACATAGATGTTTTTATTGCTATGCAGTAAGTTATTTTTTAAAACTTTGAAATGTTCATGATTTAAATATAATTTTGATATGAATATTTTCAGGTTTCAAAGTATTTATTGCAGTGATACATGTATGTAGAAAATTTTTTATGCAGACCTCTTTGTTTATATTATGCACTGCATTGCATAAAATTTTAATTTAATTTTTGTCAGCTATATATGAAAAATTTGCTCTTCATCAAATAGC
The DNA here is from genome assembly GCA_000611955.2 of Stegodyphus mimosarum. Lineage (NCBI taxonomy): Eukaryota > Metazoa > Arthropoda > Arachnida > Araneae > Eresidae > Stegodyphus > Stegodyphus mimosarum. Next base: position 28,650 of record KK112528.1, on the reverse strand, counting down.
AGGCTTTAACATGTACAAGAGAATTAGAAACCTGCGTATACACTCAATTGCTTCTCATTTAAAGGTATCTGGTTAGTAAAAAATTCCCAATTCTTCAGTCTTGATAGTGGCTGACACATGACAAAATATTGAGATTATATTGGGCTACTCAACTTCAGGTTCCTTCTGCTTGGCTGCTGGCATACTTGCACTGAAATAAAACGAAAAAGCGCTACCCCTTCCACTGCATGATAACATGCATCAATTGTCTTTGCAAAGATATACGTATCACACCTACACTGCCAGTGAAAGAAAGGTTATCTTCAGCTCATTTTGTCTATTGTAGAGATATATATATACAAATATACATATAAAATAGAAGAAAAAAAATATAAGTAATATATCTTTGAGTTAAATCGCTGTAGCACGAAAAGAATGAAATGAAATGAGAGACTGCAAAATTTTGTTAATGGTATTTGCTCTGAAAAAAAAAAACAAAATCTATTGTATTTTGTAAGAACAAATTTAATTTTACCAGTAGCCAATAGCCAACATTTTTACATACATATTTCTGCAGAAAACTGTAGCACTTGTTGTTTTATAATAGATAGCCTCAAAAAGAAATAAGCCTGGTTATTACAATAAAAAAAAATTGCAGTATGGCACACTTTAAAATCCTTTTATTGACAATATTTTCTTTTAAAGTTTGAATACTCCTACAATAACTAAGGACAAAACATACACAGTAGAGTCCCACAAACTCGACATAATGTGGTCTGAGAGACTGTCGAATTTTACAGAATAAGGAGTGGGTTTTTCAGAACTCTTAATATTTAACCCTCTGATGCATGCAATATTATTTTTATAATGTTTTAATTAAGAAACTCTAGAAATCAAATATTATCATCCTAGAGAGAAATATATTAATTAAAAAAATCTACTCTTGCCCATTGACCTGTGGGTGGCGGTCGCTCTGCGAAACCACAATGCATCTAGGACTTTGAAACTTACTGAGGTAGTAGGGGGGGGGGAACTTACCTTTTTCCCATGCATATTTCCAATAAATGATGAAATTTGTGCATTTAAGAATTGCATTATATATAAAATTTTTACATTATTTTACAAAGTAAATCATCAGAAAAAAATAAACATTTATATAGTTTTTCTATAGCAGTGAAAATATAGGAATGTAAGAATTAATGGCACAATCCGAAAATGACAAAAAAAGAACACTCAAATCTTTGATCAGAACAAGAAAGATATATGCATGAATAATAACTGTATATAATATTTGCTATGTTTGGCCTAGGGATATCTTAAAAAAAAGTTCCTAAAAAGTTGTCAAGTTTACGGGACTCTACTTTAACCTGCCCATGCATATATCTTTCTGTAGAAAACTATTTAGAAAATATGGCCCTAGAAAAAAAGATCAATTAAAAATCTCGTTCTTCTAGAATTTAGAATAGCTTCTAGGATTGCTGCAATTTTCTCAAATGGCACTTAACTTTTTTTATTAATGATCCTGTTTCACTGTCCTAGGTAATTAAATATAAAATAAAAGTATAAAAATTAATATTTTCTCATTTATTTCTTTGCTAAACAATATACAAAAAGTAGTAGTTTTAGGATTTGCTTCAAATATATAAAACTATATGAAAGAAACTTGTGTTTTAACAAGATCATTTTCATTATCTTTTGCTACATTACAAATGAAATCTTGGTGCTATATTTTAACACATCTTCAAAATTTCAGAATATTTGCATTTAATATGCATTAAAGTTATAAATCATTATACATAAGTATGTGATGTTAAATTACAGAAGATCATTCAGAAATTGTGGAAAACTGAGTTCTAGTTCCAATCCAAAATACAGTCACAGGTTTTTGTGGGAACTCAAGCTTTAAATTCTTATCACTGAAGAAGTCAATACGTTCCTTTTGGTCTTCTTATATTGGAGATGTTTAATTTTATTAATATCCATCAAAATATTCTTTTTTAATTCAAGCTATCAGTTTGAAATCAAAATTTGATAAAAAGTATTAGCAAAACTGTGTTTCTATTATTTTTAAGTGATCTATAACAATTTTTACATTTTTTTTTCAGTAATAAAACTGTCAACAGTTAAAAACAATTTGAATGTATCATTTTCCATCCTATTGTTTCAAATATTAATCATTTTAATAAAACCTTCAATTTTTATCACTTGAAGTAAATGTATTGCTAACCTTTCCTCAGAGAGATAAGTTAAAATCATTTACTACCTCAAAATTGTCTGACAAAATATACAGTTTTTGTAGCAATAAGTCATTTTCAAAAACAGCAAGATCAGATTATTTTTTGGTTAAAAACACAATAATTTTAACTTGCATTTGGATGTCTTTACATAGATTTCAAAATAAACAGTTGTTAAGGGCACTGCTTTTAATAAAGTTTATAATTCGTGCCTCTTGATAGATCAGGTATGTTTAAAAATTTCATGTTTATTAACAGCAGCTTTAACCAAAAACCAATGTTTTTGCCCTTCATCACTTTTTTATTTTTGCCTAGTTTGTGCATAATCCAGAGTAATTTTTCTATGTTAAACCTTTAATTTAAAAAAATTCATCAACATTGCAGTAAATGCCTTCTCCATTTGTGTGTTCTTCAAAAGAACGAGAAAATAACAATTTTTCATTGATGTGTACTTTATAAATGTCTGTGACATATACTAACAGCTGAACTAATTTTGAAATGTTACATGTTTCTTCCAGATGAATTGTAAATTTGGGCTTTCTTTGAGTTTAGTAATAAGTTGCATGAATTGGTCTTTACTAGTTTTAGGAATTTTATTGGTGATGGAGTCATTTGACAAAGAAATCTTCAAAATTTCTTTGCCATATTTACTATTTTAATACAGGAAGTAATTCAAGAGTTTTCTCCTGTGATATGCCCCGTAAGTGATGAGTGGTTTAGACCTCTGAATATTTGTAGTTCGATCTGCTTTAGGTTCGATCCCGAGAGAACAAACTTGCTGCAGGTTTGTTTTTCATGGTTTCTTCAATGTGCAACATGAATATGAGCCAATTTACTATACTGGTGGTGATGTATGCCTTCCTGAAGAAAGACCTAATTGATCACTAGCTGAGGATATCTGTTGTCCATTAGTATGCGTCTCAGTGACAAATTCTGCATTACTAATATCAAACCGAATTTTCATTTAGTTGAAAATAATGCATTAGATAACACTGAAAAACTTTTTAAATATTTGTCCATTTATTTTTAAATATTTGAACCTTAATGAAGTTTAATTGTAATTTGAAACTTTAATTTAGTGCTTTGTATGAGTTTAATTCAGAATTCTATAATACTGTATTCCAGGTTTCAAAAATGAATTAAAAATATGTTTTTTATCAATTTGGATAATTTCTTGATTTTAATTTTTGGCTTTACATAGCATTTGGTTTTGAAAATTTGAATAAACTTCAGAAGTTAAAAGAAATCCTTATTCTAGTAACTTTTTATTCTAAAAATAGGTTATTTTGTAATTCTAGATATTTCTTATATGTGTTTGCAGTTTTCAAGAAATGGCATTGTGGTGATAAGTATGAAGAAGTGTTGTGGAAATCAACTGGAGTTTCACAAGAACAGAAGTCAGTGCAATGCTCATTTAATATCAAACATTTGAAGATTGACTGTGAGTGGCCCTCTTGCAAGATAGCATTTTTTAAATAAATCCTTTGCTAGGTCACTTTTGCATGCACATGATTTATTATATATGTGGGAAATCAGAAACGCCAGTGAGGTGACGTCATCTGCCGCCAGCCCAGCGCAGCGCAAAACAGCTCAGACGAGTACCAGAGGTGGTGTGGAGCAGACGAGTTCCAAACGTGGAAGAGAACAGACGTGTTCTCGAGGAGGGATGATGTCCCAGTGATGCTACAGAATCCACCAGCATTTGTGAATCCTGATTTTGTTCCCGAGATTCTACAAGATAGCCAAATTGTGAACTGTTGATCATTACATGAACAATTCTTGGACTATTCTTAGTCGTGGGGTTATCATTAGTTATGTCAGTTTATCATGTTATCATCCCATCTTTTATCATCCTTCATTCATACTAGTAATTTCATAATAAATTTACTTTTACTTATCTCGTGCTCTTGATCCTGTAATCCTATAAAAATATGGCGCCCAACGTGGGGCGAATAAACCACGAATCTAACGGAGTGTTCTGAGTATGTGAACTGTGATTTGTTCGACTACAAGTGCTCTAGTGATTATGAATTCAATTGAACTGTGAATTCCGACTAAGTGTTACGAACTTATTCGAATTTTGGATTACTATTTCATGGTGTTTGGATTACCAGCTCGTTCATCTGTCGGGTGAGCAGAAAACTTTCTTTTCAATATGAAGTTAGTTGAAATTCCAGAATTGGAAGCAGCTTTAAAGAACAGTAAAACTTCTGAAATCAGAACTTTGCATAAACTTATTTTCAACACTGAAGGCGATAGAAACAATAGGAAAAGATTACGTGAATTTCCTGGCTTTACATTTAAACCAGATTCTGAAGAATTTAACAAGAAAGTAGATACAATACAGAATGACTTTACTTTAAATGAGCTAATTAAAGTTTGTAATGTACTATGCATAAATTCAGAGGGTTCGAAAACGGAAGTAGTAACCCGAATTGTCTCTTTTCTATGTGATTTGTCTGTATTATTTGAAAATATTTTGCACGAAGAAAATAGTGATATTGAAGACGAAACTGTTAATAGAATTTCTAAAGTAATGCTTGATGATAATCAAAGAGACAATCCTGGTTTTAACGCGTCTCAAGTAAATAACAATGTGCAGCTTCCAATTCAAGATTATTTTAAACCTCATATTAGTTTTTCGGATATTGAAAGTATTGTTAATCCCTTTTCTGGTAATGCATATGAAAATGTTGATAAATGGATTGATGAATTTGAAGATGTTATAAATTCTTTAAAATTAAGTGATTTGCATAAATTAGTTTTCGCTAAAAGATCATTAAAAGGTAAAGCGAAACTATTTGTTCAGAGTGAACCTAAAATAAATGACTGGCGTAAGTTAAAAAATCTTTTGAAATCTGAATTTGGTAAAGCTTTTAATTCAGCTGAATTGCATGAAATGTTGTGTAAGCGTAAATTAATGCCTAATGAATCTTTAGATGAGTATTTTTTGAAAATGAAAGAAATATGTTCGCGAGGTAACATTGAAGATACTTCGTTAATTAAATATGTCATAGACGGTATTCCAGATTCGGTGGTTAGGAAAACTATACTCTATGGTTGCGAAACAATACCTGAATTTAAACAAAGGCTAAAAATTTATGACAAAATGAGGGCTGATAATGATAAGTTTAAAAACCAGAAATCGAAAGTAGACATGCAAACTAGGGATAGGTGTAAGCCTAATGCGTCATCAAATCGAAATCAGTCCAACGTAAATAAAGTGAAGTGTTTTAACTGCAATGAACTGGGTCACAAATCATCTGAGTGTAAAAACAAATCAAGTGGAATAAAATGTTTCAAATGTAAGAAGTTCGGACATAAATCGACCGACTGTCAAAACGAAATTAGCGAGAAGCAAACATCGTTGGTTCAGAAAATTCCAAATAACGGTAGAATTATGAAAACTGTAGAAATAAATAATCATTTAGTTGATAGTCTAGTTGACACTGGTTCAGATGTTACAATATGCAGTGTAGAGTTACATAAAGAAATTGGTTCTCCGAAATTAAATCCTAGTGACATAATATTGATCGGTATCGAGGCGAAGGAAACTTCTCCCGTTGGCTTTTTTATTTCTGATATTTTAATTGATGGTTTTTCACTTCATACGAGAATTTATGTTGTTAAATCATTATGCAATCAAATTGTGTTAGGTTTGGATGTAATAAATCAGTTAAACTTATCCTTCACTGAGAATGGCCTTCAAATAATCTCTCAACGGAATAAAAGTAATGCGAATTTTATAAGAGCTGAGTCATCTCGGAATGCTTATGGTAACGCTTGTTGTGTTATGGGAAATTTGAATATCGCCGTGCCAATTAGGAATGTTTATGACCTTTCGCAATCATCTAGCGTCTCTTTTAATGTAAACAGTGATAGTTCTTTTACCTCTGAAAGCGGAAGTAACTTGGAATCTAATTACCTTGCTCATGTGGTGAATGCTATTTCTGTCAACGAGATTGATTTAACTCATATTTCGAATGCCGAACATAAAGAAAGACTGTGTAAATTAATTAATTCGTACCAGCCTCAAAAAAGTAAACAATCCGATTTCAAGATGCAAATAAATTTAAGTGATGATATTCCGGTCTGTCAAAATCGAAGATACATGTCTTTTGCGGAACAAAAAATCGTTGACGAGCAAATTAAAGAATGGTTAAAAGATGGTATAATAAAGCCTAGTAATTCTAATTATTCAGCACCTATAGTTTTGTGTAACAAGAAGGACGGTTCTAAAAGATTATGCGTTGACTTTCGGAAATTAAATAAGAAGATTATCAAAGACAAATTTCCACTGCCTTTAATTCCAGAAATTCTCGATCGTTTGGAGCAAGCAAAAATCTTCACTACATTAGATTTAAAAAATGGCTTTTTCCACGTAGACATAGATGAGAAATGCACGAAATACACCGCATTCGTGACACACAATGGTATTTACGAATTTCTTAAAGCTCCTTTTGGTCTATGTATTAGTCCAAATGTTTTTCAAAGGTATATTTATTCGGTGTTTCGAGACTTGTTAAATGAAGGTGTACTAATTATTTATATGGATGATATAATCGTACCAGCTAAGGATGAAGTTGAATGTTTAGAAAAATTAGAGAGAGTCTTCAAAACCGCTTCGGAATACGGATTGCAAATAAATTTCAGAAAGTGCCAGTTCTTAAAGCGAAAAATTGAATTTTTGGGACATGTAATTGAAAACGGAACTATTCGACCATCACTTTCCAAAACTGTTGCTGTCCAAAATTTTCCACAACCGCGTAACTGTAAACAACTACAAAGCTTTTTAGGACTAACGGGATATTTTCGTAAATTCATTCCACACTATGCTAAGATAGCCAAACCTCTTAGTGATTTACTTAGAAAAGGTACTGGTTTTAAGTTCGATTCCGAACAACGAGAAGCTTTTTGTAGATTAAAAGAAATTCTCTCTCAAGCACCTGTTCTACACATATTTAAGCAAGGATATCCATTAGAACTTCATACCGATGCTAGTAGTCAAGGCTTTGGTGCTGTACTACTCCAATTGTCTGACGATGGTAGTTATCACCCAATCCAGTATATGAGTAAGAAGACTTCACCGCAGCAAGAGAAACTCTGCAGTTACGAATTAGAAGCCCTTGCAGTTATAGAAGCTCTTAAGAAGTTTAGAAACTATTTGTTGGGCTCCAAATTCAAAATTGTAACAGATTGTAGCGCTTTCCAGAAAACTTTGGATAAGAAAGATTTAACTCCTAAGATTGCAAGATGGGCAATGTTCATTGAAGAATTCGATTACGAAATTGTACATCGTTCAGGAAACCAAATGAAACATGCTGATGCTTTAAGTAGGAATGCTTTAACTTTGACATCATATACAACCGATGTAACTGAGAAAATTCGTTTAGCACAAGAACAAAATGAAGATGAGCATGTGAAATTGATTAAGAATTTAGTCGAGAAAGGAGAAGACAATGGATTCTTTCTGAGAAATGGTATTTTGTATAAATTGGAAAATGGAAAAGATCTGCTAGTAGTGCCAGAAACATTACAAAACGAAATCATACAGAAGGTACATAAAAGAGGTCACTTTGCTGTAGAGAAAACTGCAAATGCTGTAGAGCAAGAATTCTATATTCCTAGACTGAAAGACAAAGTTGAAAAGGTAATTGCTAATTGCATAGAATGTATACTATACAACAAAAAGCAGGGAAAAGCAGAAGGATTTCTTCATCCTATACCGAAGGAAAACGTTCCCTTAAGTACGTACCATGTCGACTTTATTGGACCACTTCCATCAACGAACAAAAAATACCAGCACATTTTAACCGTGATTGATGCTTTTACGAAATTTACTTGGTTCTACCCAGTGAAATCACCAACTGCGCAAGAAGTTATTTCAAAATTGAGGCAACAACAGACTGTGTTTGGAAATCCCACTAGAATTATATCTGACCGAGGTAGTGCCTTTACGTCGAAAGAATTTACAGCTTATTGTGCCGAGGAAAGAATAGATCATGTCAAAATTACTACCGTTATTCCAAGAGGCAACGGACAGATTGAGCGAATCCATAGGATTTTGATTCCTGTCTTGTCAAAATTATCACATGAAGATTCAACAAAATGGTTTAAATATGTTCCAGATGTCCAAAGAATAATCAATAGTACAAGTACGAGAAGCACGAAGTATTCACCGTTTGAATTGCTCATAGGTACGAAAATGAAGAACAAGGAAGATCTGAGGATCAGCGAGATATTGAATGAAGAATATTTAAAGCAGTTGATGCAAGAACGTGATGAAATGAGGGAAGATGCAAAAAACAATATTTTGAAGCTACAACAAGAGAATCGTAAACAGTTTAACAGAAGACGGAAGAAACCGAGACTATACAAGATTGGCGACTTGGTAGCAATTCAACGAACTCAGTATGGGACTGGTTTGAAACTACGACCTAAATTTCACGGACCGTACAAAGTCATAGCCGTTAAATCGAATGACAGATACGAAGTCGAAAAAATAGGATGCCATGAAGGACCAAATATGACATCTACTGCGGCTGACCATATGAAGCCATGGTCAAATAATTGATGATTGTGTCAGCTCAAATTTAAGGACCTGATACTTTTTTTTTTCGTTTTTTTTATTATCTTTACAGGTACCCCATGATGATAGTGATGTCCATACAGCAGACATCGGGGGTGATGTCTCCCAGGATGGCCGACTGTGGGAAATCAGAAACGCCATTGAGGTGACGTCATCTGCCGCCAGCCCAGCGCAGCGCAAAACAGCTCAGACGAGTACCAGAGGTGGTGTGGAGCAGACGAGTTCCAAACGTGGAAGAGAACAGACGTGTTCTCGAGGAGGGATGATGTCCCAGTGATGCTACAGAATCCACCAGCATTTGTGAATCCTGATTTTGTTCCCGAGATTCTACAAGATAGCCAAATTGTGAACTGTTGATCATTACATGAACAATTCTTGGACTATTCTTAGTCGTGGGGTTATCCTTAGTTATGTCAGTTTATCATGTTATCATCCCATCTTTTATCATTCTTCATTCATACTAGTAATTTCGTAATAAATTTACTTTTACTTATCTCGTGCTCTTGATCCTGTAATCCTATATATATAACATTTTCATATGATTTCTTATGAGAGTAAATATACAGGTGTGTTGCTAAATGACCTTTGAATTTAATTGAACTACTATATTTAGCACATGTTTTTGATTTCTCACCAGTGTGGATAAAAATATGTTTGTTTTTAAAGCACATGTAACTGTAAATAACTAGTTACAATTATTACATTCACGTCATTATGTATAAGCATTTGTCTCTTCAATGCAATTGTATGTGTAAATGATTTACACACATTGCATTCACGTAGATTTCCCCCATTCATGTAGATCTGTTTGTTTAAATGATGCCTACATGCCAAATTATTCATCACATACACACATATATACATCATCACTTTAAGGGATCAGATCGGAACCGTTTGCTCATTGAAATGAATCACTTCTTTTTAATGATTCACTGCTCACTAACAGTGATCTTGATGAATGCATTCAGAACAGGCATGGATCAAGAGCAGTGTGCAGAGCCTAGAGGAAAAGCAGAAAGAATTGATCAAGGAGTGTTATTGCTGGAATCAACTCAACCAAACCACTCACTCCCTGGACTGGTTTTTTTCAACTGTACTTTTGAGATTCCTTAACAAATCTTTTTTATATAAAATAACAATAAAATTATGGGATAGAAAGTGCTAAAAGTTAAAAAATAATGAAAACCAAACTCATTTTGTTGTCACTGCAAGCAAATTCTCAAGACACTATAAAAATTTTTGGATTGGAGGCAAATCCCAAAGAACAGGTAATTGTCTGCTGACAATACTGGTATTTTCCTTTTGTTATATAATTTGACAAAATGATACCAAATACCGCTTGAGGTTCTTCTATTCGGTAGGATCCACATTTTGTTCTGAAACATTGAAAAAATACATTAGATGGAAAAATTTATGTTTATAAATATATACTGATTCCAAAGTAGAATAAAGAGAAATTCACAGCTCTTGATTAGAAGACGTTAACAAAACAAGTAAATAAATAAAAATACTATTTATTATTTTACATAAATATTACAGTAATATTGTAAAAAAAAGGTAACACCTAATATACATAGCTATATTATGACACAGTATTCAAAGAATTAAAAAGACACTCAAAGGCACAGCTCTGAGGAAGAGAAAGAGCAACATGACCCCGCAGGAGCCAGATTTGTGGCTAGAGCAGGAACAATGAAAAGAGCGAATAATGAAGACTCCATCAGAATCAGATACCCAGCTAGAACAGAAGTGAATAATCACAACTCCAAAAGACCCAAATCTGTGACTAGTGCCAGAGCGCTGACAGCTGGAAATCTGAGGAACTAGTTTCTATAATCTATGTACTTTAAACAGATCCTCTAAAAGAAAAAAAAAACTCCATCCTCTTGCAAACAGGAGTGTGGTCAGTTTCGCTGGCATGTGTCGCTTTATTTAATGTCTTGTTTTTTAAATACTAGATGGAACACAAGCAAGCCAAAAGCATACATCATACACACATAAAAAAATAGGTCAGAGATGTTTCTGGTAAATAATAAAGGAAAGAATGCTAGTGTTACATTAAGAAGAGTCAAATTTTTTGGCACTCTCCCCTATAACAGCCCTCAGTAAACTGTGAAGGAACTGCCATTCTGTTTTCCTCGGAGCACTGATCATTCGTTCAGTAAAGTGAATTGGTTCTGGAGCAGATAATCTATCTCTAATGAGCACATGCATGTGGTTTCTTATCTGTGTGGAAGGCAATGCATCTTTAACATACTTGCATGTGTAAATAATTTACTATATATACCAGTCACATGATTTCTTATTTCATTTGGTATACTGTCGCCATAGAGTGCACTCTAATAAAACTGGCATGTATGTATGCCAGTAGTACTAAAACTTTAAGACCTCATAAAAATTCAGACAACTACAAAAATCAGTTTCATGACTCTGAACCTCATTACTTAGCATTAGAAGATTTAATAATAATAATAATAATTCATCATGAAATGAATCATTCTGAAAATTTAAAAAAATTTTAATATTTAATTTTAATATTTTTTAATAATATATTTACTCCTGCTTATCGCAAATCCACAACAAAAATCATTGAGAATTAAATGATGTTGGTAAAGATCCATGTATTGAAAGATAAAAGTTTGACTGTGTTTTTGGAACATGGAAGGCATGCAGTTTATCATTTTGCTCAGTCATCCAGCTCTAATAACTATCATTTTAGAGTTATAATAACTGCCCAGAAAATTCTTGAATATTTCTTCTGGAATAAGGAAAAAGCTCATGCAGAAAGATAGTGCAAATCCCGTCCGTGAATAGTTCAAAAAAGGCCCACAAATGCATATAACAAAGAAAATTTCAGCTCCACAATATGAGAACAAATTTAACATATAAAATATCCACTTAGATGTTTTAAATTAGAATTGCACTTGGGCAACAGTCACAGTCAACTTTGCTATCAAGGCTCTCTCCTAAAAATGGAAATCTTTACATGCAAATCTTTCCACGAGTTATAGAATGATTTTTTAGCCTTTTCTTCATTCAAAAGACTCATTTGATATTTTCATTTACAAATGAGCAACCAGCTTCCTTTATTTTTTAAATAAGTTGCTCCTGACCAGTTTTGCATTTCGAGGTAAGTCCAAAAAAAAAGAAGCAGTTAATCTTCCTTGCTGCTGCATAAACCAGTGCTAATTTTCTTGTTGGTTTCTTCTACTTTTTTCCGTCCATTCAATCTTTTTTTTTTTTTTCATATGAATATTTTTCGTTCAAATATCAGTTCTCTGATTTTAAATAATAGTCACAATGACTGATATTCTGAAACATTTTAATAATATATGGTACATGGATAATTGTATGTTCTTTTTTACTTTTACTAGCTATATGTGTGTTTTCACCAACTGCAGTACAGAAAAATTTGGATCAGTTGGCTGATGTACCTGTAAATACATATATATTTCTACATTCAGCACATAAATTACAACACCACAGATATAAAATTTTTATACTCTGTCAGAGAAAAAATAGTCTAATAGCTATGTAATTATTTTGTGCAAACATTCAGTCTATAATCTCCTGGCCCACTTTGTTACTAACTGATTTTTTTAGCCTAAAGGGCATTAGCCCAGAAGGGCTATTAATTTCATTTTGGCATTTTGCATTGAAAACTTTAAATGTCTGTTTCACTTTTCAGATTATTGCCACCAAATATTATCGCCCTGTGTTATATTTAAAGAGATTAAATAATGAAGAATCTGCATAAATGTATGTATGTTTCTCGCATTGTGATAAAACAATGGTACCTACAGCTATCAAATTTTGAATAACATAATACTCCACTGAAAATAAGCATCTGGAAGTCCTAATTTTGAACTTGAAATTTGTTTTACTATCAATTTCATATTTTGTAACACTTTAATGAATTAACAAACTCTACGATTTCAAAGCAAGCAATGGAAACACTACTGGAGGGATTTATCTCCAACATGCAAAACCGTGTATCAGAAATTCTAAAGATATGCTCTTTTAAAATTATTTTGTGATATTGCTGTTGAATTTAATTTTGTAGTTTAAGTGCAAAGAACATGATATTTAATAAATAAAGGTAACACACAAAACATTAAAAAAATGTCCCTTTGGTCATAGTATATAAAATCTGAAAACTTTCAGACTTTTTTTTTTATTTTCATATATATTATATTTCATATATACATTATACATATTTGGTGCACAAGAAGTATGCAATAGTTTGTTACTGAATAACAGTTTTTTCTAAATCAATTTTTAGTTTCTATTATTATGACAATTACATTAATGATTTTTAAAACATTATTATTATCTAATACATTTATTTCAGAAAATTATTTATAAAAAACATTCAGACATTTATTTCATGTGAAATAAGTCCCATTATTAATATTTATTCACAATTATGTAAACTTTAATTTAAAAATCAGTGTTCTAAATTTCATCTAAATTTAAAATTATTACTTTCATTGCATTTAAGAACATCTCATAATCATGTTGTTTTGGCTGACTTGAAGCATTGTTATTTGATATAGAAAGTGCTGCCTTTTTTCTCCTCTTTTTTCTGAAATTAATTTCACCCACTGGCACAGGAAAACAGCCTTTTTTAAAAATTCAAACCATGAAAATTTTAGCATTTTTATTAAAAAAAAAACGCTAAATGATCTCAATTTATACTTATATATTTATGACTCCAAAGCTTTCGAGTGTACTTGATAAAATATGAGTATCTAATATAAAATTGAGTATCTAATATAAATATGAGTATCTAATAAAATATAAGTATTTTACATTTACAACAATAAAACAGAATTTATCAGGGAACAATTATAAATGTGCAGTTTTATTTTTAAAAATATCAGCTTACTCCTTTGGCTGTATTATTCCATAAACATGAAACAGAAGTACAGGAAGGCTTATTTAATCCTTCCTTAATGACTATATCTATGCTTAATACTTATGCATCTTTAATGACTATTTTTATGCTCTCAAATTTTTACAAGATACATGTGAGCAGACTTCACCCAGTCCATAATTGGAGTGGGGTGGGGGGGATGACTTACTATTATGAGCAAAAGTTTAATGTGATTCAACAACTAAAGTCTGTTGAAGGGTATGGAAGCCCATCCTCTTCAAAATAAATTAAAAGCTACTTCAAACAACATTAACAAACAAAAACCTTACCCAGCCACGTAAGTTCAATGACCACTGATTACACCACCATCTACTTTAGCAACAATCCATGGGTTATGAGTCATTTTCAGAGTTTGGCTAGCTTGTACATCACAGCAAAATACGTGCTTGCAATTTAAAACATTCATATGAAATGATATTTTGCAGTTTGCCACTAAGAAAACAAATGTAGCACTTCAAACCTTGGTAATTTTTAATATGGATTTGGTATATGTACATTCCTTCATAACTAAGTATATATAAATATCGCCAAATATGATCTTTGGCCACATTTTCATGCTGTTTAATTTAAACACATTATTTCGCATCTGTTTATCTAAAAGGTCTGGCAAAATTTCTCCACCATATGACAGCTTGTCAATAGATCTAATTTTACACATATCGTCCAAGGTTTGGAAATAATCACTTTCCATATTTGCAAAAATGATACCTGAATTGAAGAATCATAATAATCATTTAATCATGTAATAAAATAATGATAATCACTTGACATGTTTACGAGAAACACGATAGCTCTTTATTTATGTGTGAAATATAACATAGTTTTACATTCCTACATGCACTTGCAATGATTTAAAACTGAAATTACATATTTTAGTAAAACAGGAAATCTTGGGGGAGGGGGAAGAATTAAAAAAAGTATTAGAAATGCTATTCTAAGCTTTCTCTGGCAATAGATGTTTAACTCTAGAAACCTGGCAATGAAAATAATGTTTTGTTTTTTTAGAACATTGTAATTCAGTTTAGCTGACAGTTTTTTTGTCTGAAACACCACTCGCCATTTTACAAGAACTTGCATTTCTGATGTTCAACTTCTTTATGTAATTGTAAATAAATGCTTATATTTTAAATTTTCTGGAATTCGAAAAGCTGATTTTATAACATTTGGCATCCATTTCGACAGGACTCTTTCGAATCAAAGATAAAGAATGGATACAACAGAATGATGTTTTTGGTGGTTGTTTACAGTTGAAGCAAATAATTTAGAAGAATTTATCTCCAGAAGAAGGGATAAAACAGAACTGAAAGCAAGATTTGTAGAATTAAAAATAAAATATGAAAGGATGAATGCTCTAAATTCCACTCACTTAGAAGAATGTTTGAAAGATAAAAGATGTGACAGACGATAAGGTGGAAGAAGAAATTGCATTGAGAAAGAATTAAGATTTGTTAAGATTAAAGAAACAGTTTTTACTGAAATAGTTCTCTCAAATGTTGAAGCTATATCTCAGACTGGGTTCAAAACTCAGATAAAATTATCTAAGATAGAATTAACAAAATTTGATGGAGATTTAAGAAACTGGATTGGTTACTGGGAACAGTTTATAAAAATTCATAATGGTCATTCTTTATCAAATGAAGATAAATTTGAATATTTGAGACTTAGTATGAAACCTGGATCATCAGCACAAAATTAATCAAAGGTTTCTCATTA
>KK112528.1:0-13151 GCA_000611955.2 Stegodyphus mimosarum | reverse complement strand
TTTTTTTTATAAAAAAAAAAAAAAAAAAAAAAAAAAAAAAGAGAAATCTATAGAGTTTTTAAAATCCATAGAATTCTATGTTCCTGAATTATGTCTCTAGTTCTACTAAAAGGGAAAAATATTCCAATTTCGCAACTCTATGACAAACTAGAAACACAGTTACGTGCTTTAGAATCTTCAGGTGTAACTAAAGAAATGTATGCAGCGATGCTTTTTCCATTAGTTGAGTCGGCTATTCCAAAAAACATTTCTAAGATCTGTGAAAGACACCGGGTAACTAAAAAGGCTTTGACTAAAAATCCTGATGATTTTTTATGCGAGTTATTGGAATTTTTAAAAGGAGAGAAATGAGTAAAACTAAGAATTATTTCTTTTGAGTCCAACGAACATAAATCTAGTTCACGGGCTATGTGTAAAAATAGGATGTCGAATACTTTACCGAGTGCTGCAGCGTTAGTTTCTTCACATAATAATAATCTGAAAGAAGATGCATTGTGTATTTTTTGTAATAAATTGACACAGTCTCTTCAAGATTGTGCAGCTATTATTGATTCTTCTCTAAAAGAAAGGCAGCTGGTTATCAAGAATAAAGGAGTGTGTTTTCGGTGTCTTAAACAAAGGCATCTTAGTTCTAAATGTAAAGTGAAGTCTCGGAAAGAGACTAGTTAATTACAAATTTTACTTGTTAATGTAGTTAGTGAAAATATTGGGGAGAAAGTTAGAGTGTTATGTAATTCTGGCTCACAAAGAAACTATATTACGAAGAACTGTGCAAAAGAATTAAAGTTGAAACCTACAGGTACAGTATATACACAACAAGAGTTATTTGGAGGTAACAAGACTGCAATTACATCACATTGTATTTATAAAATCTTATTAACAAAATTTGAATTTGGATTTTCACCGTGAAGTAAATGTATTTGATCAAGATCGTATCTGTAGCTCCTAAAGTTAGTTAAATCTGTACTTCCTAAAGTTAATGATGTAGTGCTTTGTATGAGTTTGAAAGAAAAAGAAATCTCTTTAACAGATTTTTTAAGCACAGATGATGATCTTGCTAATATTCAGGTATTCTGAATATTCAGGTAGGAGCTGATATATAATCTCAAATTTTTATATCTGATTTTTGCAAGATTAATGAAAATTTAGTGGCCATAAAGACTAAATTCAGGTGGTCGCTGGTTGGCACATCCGGAAGTGACAAAAGCATCTCTTCAAACATTTTGGTTGCATTAGTTTGCTCTCAAGATGTTTCAGAGTTCTGGAAGTTAGAAAACTTAAGAATCAAGGAATCCAGAAAAAGTACCAAAAAATGAAAGAGATGATTAAGTTTGTAAATTATTTGAAAAAACTGTAAAAAGAGATAATATAGGACGATATATTGTGAAATTACCTTGGATCAAAGGTTACTCACCCCTAGAAAATAATATGGAAGCAGCAAAGAGAAGGCTACAAACTACAACCTGAAAACTGAATCAGCTTGGTAGATATGAAGATTATGATTCAATGATGCAAGATTGGCACAGAAGTGGTATAATTAAACCAGCTGAAGATGGAGATCAAACTTTAGAAGCATTTTACTTGCCTCATCAAGCTGTACTAAAAGAAAATAACACAACATCTGTAAGACCGGTACTTGATGCATCAGCCACAGACAAAAATGGCCATTTCTTAAATGAATTTTTACAAAAGGGTCTTAACTTAATAGAAAAAATACCACTCATTCTGTTCAATTTCAGACAATATCACATTGGGTTATCTGCTGAATTGAGAAAGCCTTTTTGCAGATAAAAATCGATGAATTTGACTGTAATGCATTAAAATTTCTGTGGTGGCAAAACAATCAAACAGCCATTTTCCACCACTGTAAGGTTGTTTTCAGAGAGATATAAATGGAATGGAAAAATTTATTTCAGAGTCAACCAAGTTGATGTCTTCAGCTGGATTTAATCTTAGAGGATGGGTTAGTAACTCATCACATAAAACTGTAGAAAACGTTTTAGGACTTAGATGGTACTGTTCAACAGATGAACTAGGATGTAATGTACCTTTGATAAACTGCTTAAAAAATCCCTTGACAAAAAGATCACTTATATCCTCAATTCAGAAAATCTTTGGTCCTATTAGTTTTAGTGCTCCTGTAACCTTAATTCCTAAATTATTACTTCAAAAAATATGGTCTCTAAAATTAGGAAGGGATGAAATTTTACCAACTGGCATATGATGCTATATATGCAATGAATTTCAAAAGTGGGTGTAACAACTCAGGTGCATAGAAGAGTGTAAGCTACCTCGTCATGTAATCATCAACACCTCTGGAACATTGCATGTATTTTATAATGCTAGTCAAAGTTGCATTTTCCTGTTGTATATTCCTAAGGACAGAATTCGAAGGAAATGTTTACATTAGTCTTCTTATGGCAAAATCTAGAGCACAAAAACGTGACACTTCCACATCTTGAACTCACAGCAACTAATTGAAGCTCTTCTTTGCTCCTTCATCAGAAATGAACTGAAAGATTTTTGATTTTATGACAAACATCAAAGATTCATGACGTATGCAATGGAAAAACTGCCAGTAATTTTATTCCGATGTCAAGAATTAAACTTGTGTTGCATTTACCAATATTTAGTGATTTCATCCTTATTATTATTTGGTGGCTGAATTAAATAAAAGTAAAAAAATCTCAACATTGACATCTGAAAATGGATTATTGTTAACTACAAGAAAAATATACAAACAAGTAAATAAGAATAAAATTGTTCAACTATCACTCAAAAGTTAGAAGTCCCCCAAACAACAGTACAGGCGACAAATGCCTTTAAAAATAATTTTGTACCTGAAATAAAAATAATACATTCATACAATAAATTCAGTTAAAAACATGGAATTGAAATATATAATTCAAAACATAGTATATCAAAAAGGTCATGGTAAAATCCTACAGCCTTGGTGCGATTCTGAAAATTGTCGTTAACAACAAAATGGCTTGTTCACTGCTCATCATAATGTCACCAAAAGTCACTAAATTTCTTGTGTATTGCATACTAGGATTTAAAAAAAAAAAAAAAAAAAAAAAAAAAAAAACATTTATAAATAAAAAAAACAAAAAAAAAAAACTAAAAAAAAAAAAAAAAAAAAAAAAAAAAAGCATTTATGTATTCAAATAGCACAAATAAAAACACATTCATAGAATAAATGAAACTTATCTGTAATAAAAATAACACATTTATAGAATAAATGAGGTTAATTAAACAGCATGGAATAGAAATATATCTTCAAAATTCAATATTCTTCAAAATCTTCAGGCATTTATGTATTCATATAAGAAGTATTATAGGAGGACATACCAGGAAGAATTATTCTAATCCCCAAAACTTGTTTAATGATACTGTGATAAACACTATGGACGTCTGATATCTCCGGTAATCAAAGTTGCCAAAGAAGCACTAACAAAACAAATATGGCAATATTTGAATTAAAATTATTCTTTATTACTAAATATAGCAATATTCGTCACTATTAAAAGACACAGACTTAATTATAAATAAAACGTTATGCAAAAAATATGGGGTGGAAATGTCAAATTAAAAGTAGAAAATATAGCTTGAAAAAGTGCAAAATTCCGTAGATAAACATTACATTAGAAGTAGAATTCACAGTTCTATGAGAAGCATCATTTTTTGTTTACATTGAATACTTGGTAAGCAAAGAAAGCTCACGGAAAACAAATTCCAAAAGAATTTTAAAGCTTTAAAATTTTACATGATGATAGTTTTTGTTCAAGAAATTTTGCATAGCATTTTCATCAGTTATATATTGCAGATAATTATTTAAATACAACCGTTAAAATTTTGTTAAATTGCAGTATGGCATGCAACAGCAAAGAGCAATACTTTTTGTAAATGTATAGCCAAAGTTGGTCGGCGCTAAATCCCCAAATGCACAGGGAGGTCACATGACATCTAAACCAGGTGTAAGATGTTGTCACATCAAAGATATGCCCTTTATGCTCAGTAAATTTCAGCGCATAAATTTAAACTCATGCTATACGAGTTTCATAAGAAGAGAAAGATTTTTCTGAAATTACTACAGTTCTTTAAATATTAACATTGTAACATGCGTATCTTTCAAATACACTCTCGTGTTTATTTTAAATCACTGAGAAATATATGAGATTTCAGTTCTAAATTAATAGTGTTAATATTTGCAATAAATTTCATCCAATAATTAATGTTTTATGCTTTAATTTCTACATTGTATTAGAAGAAGAAATTAACATTTGCTTCTCTATTCTTATTCAAATGAGGAATTAATGAATTTAAAATTACAAACCTTTTTTGTAATAAATGTGACATCTTGTATTATTTTATTATATATTTGAAAGGAATTTGGTTTAAATATAAATTATAGTCTTTGGATGGATGAACTATCATCTAGTATATTTAAACAGAAGATTTACTGGAAGATTTTTTTTTTATAGTTTTACATGTTCATGTTTTTTAATGTGTATGTAAGTTTCTTCCAAAAGTTTTGAAAAATATATTGTGTCCACATTCAAGTTGAACAACAAATTTTTATTCCGTGAAACTGCCAAGGTATTTTCATAGAAAGCTAATATCAATTTAAGGGTTAAAAATGACTTAAATGGATGTCAGGTTTTTCTAGTATAGTTTCTAATGTAGATAGAGCCAGTTTTCTTAAGACTTTCACAAAGACATTCATCCTCTTAGGCTGATAGCCCGTACATGTTATAATCAAATAAATTAAACCAAACTTTAAGTAAGCATGTAATACTGTTTCTTCCTTATTATTACGAATCCCATTTTGTAAAGGTGTCAAGATTTTTGATAAATCGCCAATGTAAACCATTTTCAAACATCTGACTGTCCCAACAATGATGATTTAGTTTGCTTGTGATGAGAAGAGCTTCAAGAAAACCATGTTATCATATTTCTTACCATGCAAATGCTAATAATTCACAATCAATCATAATTCTCTCATCACAAGAAGAGCTCTCAATATTCCACATGTTAATATATATTATTTATTTATGTTTTAATTTACTGAGCTGTAAGGAAGATGTTTGCTATATTTTTTTTTTCAAAACAGACATATTTTACCTCACATTTGAATATGCAAAAAATGGCCATTAAATAAAACTTTACATCAATGAAAGCATTTAGAGATGCAGCTTGAAAATTTGCAAATGAAAGAAAAGCATATGTTTTAACAACTCCTTCAGTGGTTTGAGAATACTGTTTGTAACAGCGTACGGTGAAAGAAGCATTACAAAAATGTGACTATTCACTGAAACAGTTTTATGAGAGATGTAGTCTCTGCATATAATCCAACATCTGAATATATGAATAGCTGGCTCTGAAAAAATTGTGAACATAAGTAACAATCTGTTCATACAATGAAAAACCAAAACTGGCATGATTCTTCCACAATACTGCATATTTGACAAGTTATGCCAAAAAACTGAGAAATTCTTTTTCACTCAGTTTCTAAATAGAGAACTATTCATACTCATGGCAAAAATTGTCAACCGTCTACAAGAGGGAAGAACAATTTAATCAAACCCCTGGTGAGCATATAAGAGACAGGAACTGGTAAAAAAACAGCTTACGGACATTTTATTGTAGACCATAAATTTCCTTCTGTTGATCTATCAATAGCTGTTCATACATAAAATACAGAATGACGGTGGAGCTTCACCAAGTGGTAGCATTTAGTTTGCTCATTTCACTATCATCATGAATCTTTGCAGAAATCATATGGCAAAAATCGTTGAGATCTAGGAATGCTTCTTATGGCTTATCAAAAGCAATCCAGGAAGCAGGGCAACTACAAAATGTACATGTGAAGTAAGCTTTAACTTGGCAACAATTCTGATGCCAGCTTGACGTTTAAAAAATGGAAGCTGCAGTACTAAAAAAGTACCATAACATTTTTAAAACTAAGGTTCTGTTTATATTTCAGTTGGTTTGGTTGCCATATCAGTATGTTTTGATTTTGACTTCCCCCAATTATGAATGCCCTTTTTTAAATTTAGAAGTGTGCCATTACTCTGTATTACATATGTTTGAGTTAATTTCATAAAACTCTACATTATGTAGCAAGGATTTGAAAATTTACAAATGTCTCCTCACATGAAATATCTAAATCTAAAAATGTCTGAGCAGAAAGAGGCAGTGTTAAAGTAGGTGGAGGATTTTTAACTGGTTGGCGAGGGCATTATTTTCATAGTCACTGTATTAAACACATAATTTATCTGTTTCTGTATAATATTTGGTAATGCTTTGTTACCAGGACTAGATTCAGAAATGTATGTATATGTGTATGGAAGTACGAATGTATGCGTATACATATATACTTACATACATACATTCATCCAGTTTTTAATGCGTTCCCGATAACAGAACAGTATCTAATATTTTGCCAGTCGATTTTTTCGGCACTTCGTTTTTTTTTGGTACACCCCCCCCCCACTGATAAGCCATGAGAATATACTGATGAAGCGATGCACCATGTCACCAAAAGCATATATGTGGCAATCCATGATGTCTCCAAATAATATTTATTGTTTAATCCAGGCATGTGTGTAGCATTCCCCCCCCCCAAGACAGTTTTTCACTGCTCTGGGAATTTTCACTAGTATGACTACAGATTATGATCCCTCCAATGGGAATTTTAATGTTTTAGCCTAGTGGTGGACAGTATAGTGCAGTTTTCATTGTTTTGGGCAAAATCTCAGATTTAGTTTTCGGCATGCATAGAGTATAATGTGGCTTGCTTAAACTCTTTGAAGGGCATTGGTTACCTACAGTAACCACCTTTCTTATTGAACGTTTCACTCACTCATGTGAATGGTTTTCAAAACTGACTGTTTCTGATGTTCATTTGTAGCTAACTAGATGGCAATCAAGAAACATAATTCCAGTAGTTGATGCAGCAATTCGTTTTCAAAAAAATAAGCATCAGCCATCAAAACAACATCCCAACGATGTGCACTCTGCAGCACCGTAAGAACAGTGTGGGAATGCAGAACATGCAAAGTTGCACTCTACTTGAAAAACTGTTTCCATGAGTACCATAGAGACTGATTTGTAGGGATGTGTTCTGTGGTCACTGACACGAACCACCAGAAGTGGCCATTTTTTTTCACGCGTCTTGGATACAATATGTATAATCCTCGCAAATAATTTCATTGTAACACTTGATATACTAAATAAAACAAGAGTTTTGCTGAAAAAGTTAATTGTCTTTTCCTGCCCCTCAAAGAGTTAAAGACATCACACACCTCTTTCTTCTTTCTGATTTTGGAATTTTAATAGAGTTTAAAATATTCTCAGATGTTTCCTTAAATGGAAACAGATGACTGTGTACATGGTGAGAACAAAAGCAAAACTTAGAAGTATAACGTGTCTTATGTAGAAAAAGGAGAATATAGAAAACAGGTGGCAATGGATGAATCGTTGAAATAGAAATAATGTTTCTTTCCAATGATATAAATGAGTTATTGCAGTTAAAGACCAAATGATCATACAGAGTATCAATATCTAGGAATGCAAAACAATAAATAACACATATTATAGATAAGGAGTAATTTTCTCTATAGTTCAACAAAATTTTAAAAAATACCTAAAATGTTTGATTTGACATAACTGTAAACATTAAGTTAGGTTATCTGAATATAGAAAAGTACACAAGGGCTATATGTCTAAGGGGAGGTAAACCTTCATGGAGAACTTCCTAAGGGAAACTAGCTCATATTCATGTTACACATGGAGAAAACCAACCATTCAGCTAGCCTAATCAAGCGAGTTCAAACCTGGGTTAAACTACCAGTGTTCACTGGTCACAACCTCCCAATGACTGGTGGGGACACATATTTAATGCGCGACATGGAAGCAAGGAATTTTCTTATAAAAAGTCGGTAAAAGTTTACAATTGGGTGCCCCTTGTTTTTTTGGCACCAAGATTGGCAGCGGAAGGCAAAATTTCAAGATGGCCGCTACACAAAACCAAAATAAGAAGTCTAAGAATTGCACAAACTCAGTACCCATGTACACATTGATCTATTTTCACTTAAAAAAGCATCCCAGAAATGCACAATCTAGGCACTGCGCACTGCCTTAACTTTGTCCATGTACACATCAATTTATTTTCACTTGAAAAAAAAAGCAAGAAGCTAAAACGAAATTAAAACTATCATGGTAACCAGAATTGGGGTTTCGTCACCAAAACGGAACAAAAATTTGTCGCTAATCGAAGGGGCACCTAATTCTACACTAAAGCCAAAAAGTCTTCCACAAAGGCATTCCTCCTCTAAGGGAAATAGCTGTTCAGTTCTTTGTTATAATGTAAGTAATGCAGTGTTAATTTGTAAGTATAACTATGATCCAAACAGAACTATATTCAATAATTTAAAAACTTAAAATTGTAATTTTAGAAATAACTTGTTCATAGACTGTACCAATTACATTAAATAACAAAATACAGAATAATTTCTTTAAAACATGAGGTATATTTCTGTCCAGAGTTTATATTCTGTAAACAGTAATGCAATAGTAATATTAAATACAGCAAAAGTTCCTTTGCAGAACATAACAAATCTTTCTAAGTTTACTCTCGACCCTATCGTATAATTGTAGATATTTAGTTACTAGTTCACAGAACAATGATTTTCATACCTTCGAATTAGCAAAATGCGAGTTAGTTACAGAGATTTCTTATGAACTATCAAACAGAAGTATTTACAGACAAGACAATTCATGCATAGTGCAACAAATTCTGAAGAGACTGATTGCTTGTGTGATGCAAACTGTTTTGTTATATTATTTTACATAGGCTAGCCAATAGCCAAGACTAGATCACAAAAGGGGATATAATACCTGTTTGGCATGTAAAAAATTTGAAGAAATTCTTCATATACCACAAGGCCCGTTTTTGCAGAATTTGTTATAGTTATTTAACTATAAATTTTTGAAACCCTAGTCCTACCTTGGCACTAAAATTAGTACCACTGATGTAGAAGTATATGCTGGGTGTTTTTCGAAAATATATGCCAGTTACCTCATTGTGATACATGTGTTGCTGTTAGTGATAATTTATTGAAATATTCTTCCTTGTAAATATTCATGATTAAAATGACATTTTGTTCTCCATATTCTTCACACTTTCTTCGAATACTTTAAATTCTGAAACAGTTATTGATTTATTTTCTGTTTTGTGGTTTCGATTTTTTTTTTTTTGGCAAACAAGAAAGGAAAGGAAGGAAAACAAAAGGATTGTTGCTGAAAATTGTCAAATAGCAAATTGCATTATAGATTGGCTTGTTGATTATGGCTATGTCGATTAAGATATAATTATATCCTTTCAAACAATGTTTTCCTGCAAGCTTACATATCTTTAGCAATATACCATTCAAACAATCTTTTTAACCAAGAGGGAGGTTCAGTATTTTATTTCATTAACTAACTATTTGTCATTAGTTTCATAATTTATGAAATTTTTATTTACCTCTTTAAATTTTAGTTAATTATTATTAATTTTATTAGTTATGTTATATATATCTATTTTTCTTAATTTTCTCCTAACAGCCTTCTACAGAGCTGTGGTACTTTTAATTTTAGAAATAAAGCGTTGATCATGAGTGGAAATACCTAATAAATTTTTCATGACAGGTGCAAGAAAAACATTTCTATCTGTAACACAGAGTTGTAATTCACATCTGCATTAAATTCAGAAACAGACAAATTTAACACAAAACACATATAAACTGCATTATATATATATTGGATAAAATATTTAGCCACCTTAGAATTTCAGTGTTTGAAGTTCTTATTTATATAACATTTCATTAGTCAACAGACATAAACATATAAATATCATGTAAAAATATCTTAAAAAATATTTCATCTTGTGGAAACAAATAAATGGTTTATAATTTAATTTAATCAAATGATAATTTATATATCTCACACAGGGTCACAGGTAGACGTTATGCCATTCAATATAATCTCTGCAAATCTGCAACTGATTGCCTTGCTTTCTAAGAATTTAGCTGCTCCTAAATTCTGTCATCTCATGAGAAAAAAAACAGACTTGACCTGACATAAGACAAGTGCTTAGTGCATAAGGTCCCTTAACGCTCGCATAATTTTGAAGAAAATGGTCATAAAAGTGCCTATTTTTTTTATTCAAGAAAATTATATAAAACTGAGTGTATATACAATATTTGCATTCATTTTTAATTTTTAAGTTAATTTTTAGCTTGAAATTTAAAAAAAAAAAAAAAAAATTCGGAAAGCCAACATTCAGGGTTATTATGACTGAATGTTAGTTTTCCAACAAAGAGAGAAAATAAAAAATATGTGTTTGAAACATTCAAAGAGAATTTTATTGCATTTACGCATAATGTAAATAAATACTAGTAATTTTTTCTTGTGTGATAAATTTCAAAGCATGCGATGCAAAGGCCAACATCACAATCAGGACAATAGTACCGAGTTTCCTTTCTGCATCTCTTATTATTTTCATCTCTTTTGGAACAACAAACTTTGCATTCTCTTGATGGTTGCCGTTTCTTATCCGTTGGAGGTATCTGTCTAATAAAATGTCTTTCAATCAAACGATTGGGGTTATCCTCCAAGCTTGGCCGGCCTCTTTTTGTAATGGTATCCGATATCGAATACTTTTGAATAAGTTCATCCACTAAAGATAAACGGTACATCAAATGGGATTTTTTTCCACTTTGTTTTTTGTAAATAAGGTACGAGTTCAAAATAGTTTGATCTAACAAATGAAAAAATATTTTCTTATAATATTTCTTTCCTCTTCCTCCCGAACTTTCATAAAAATCAGTTATTTCAGAATCACTCTCAGATCCATTTATACTAAAATCGGAATCAGATTCACTGCCTGACTCTACCTCCATAATGTACACAACATTTAAAAAAATATTTTCTTACCGAATGCAAAACACATGTATTCACAAAGAGGCTAACTTAGTAACTGAGAAAACAAAAAAGCGCGCGCTTTGGAAAGTAATAAGATTTCAAACAACATCTCAAATATGCGTGTTTATGGAGTGCTGACATCTGGTTTAAAATAAATTAACTATCTCTAAAAACATTGCAAATAGTCTAGAGCAGCCATATGGTGTACATGTTGAGAAATAAAACATGATTCCGGGCATAAGAAATAGATTGTTTTAATATTTTTGGTGCGTTATTTTTGAACACTCCAGCCCGGAAATATCACGGGCGCGAGAAATAGAGGACGAAACTTCACCCCGTCATTTTCACGGGAGCGAGAAGGAAGGGGTTAATAAAAGTTGTTACCAATATTTTCTCAAAAGAGAAGACGTTTCACTTGTGCGTAAAGACACGTTCTTTAAATTCTCTGAATAAGGATATGACTGTTTAAATTATGCTCTATAGTAAATGTTTTCTAAATACGTCATACATATGAGGTTTTGCTCCTGCATGAATAAGCATATGCTTGTTTAAACTACTCTTTTCACTAAACAGCTTCTTGCATACATCAGATAGATAACGTTTCCCTTTTCTGTGAATAAGTATATTGAGGTTTCTCTGCTGTGTGAATGTGAATATGCTTGTTTAAAAGAGATTTTCGATTAAATGATTTCCCACATATTTCACACACATGAGGTTTCTCTCCTGTGTGAATAAGCATATGACGGTTTAAAAGAGATTTTTGATTAAATGATTTATTGCATGCTTCACATATATGAGGTTTCTCTCCTGTGTGAATAAGCACATGAATGCTTAAACTACTCTTTTGAGTAAACATTTTCTTACATACTTCACATTTATGAGGTTTCTCTCGTGTGTGAATAAGCATATGCTTGCTTAAACTACTCTTTTGAGTAAATGTCTTCTTACATATTTCACACATATGATGTTTCTCTTGTATGTTAATATGCATATGCTTGATTAAACTAGCCTTTTCACTAAATGCCTTCTTACATACTTCACACACATAAGGCTTCTCTCCTGTGTGAATAAGCATATGCTTGTTTAAATTAGCCTTCCGAATGAATGTCTTCTTACATATTTCACACTTATGAGGTTTCTCTCCTGTGTGAATAAGCATATGCATATTTAAATTAGTTTTTCGATTAAATGATTTCTTACATACTTCACACATATGGGCCTTCTTTCCTGTACGGATACGCATGTGCTTGTTTAAACTACATTTTTGTCTGAACGACTGATGACATTCCTCATCGACATTAAGTTTCTCTTTTATTTGGGTATCCATAAGCTATTTTGAAATGTTTCTTCTATTGCTATTACACATGATGGTTCTTTTCTATACAAATAACTATCAGAGAACTTGTTACATACAACAAGATAATGTTGATGCTCTGTTTGGATGTAAAATAGGACGGTTAACTGAATTTTACCCAACACTTCTTCTGGGTAAGTCTTGCATGAATACACATGTAATTATATTGATGATAATAATTAATACATATTGTGCATGAGACTTATCTACTGTACTGCATAAGCTTGGTTTGATTTTCTAGAACACTTCAGCAAAAATAAATTTGTTACACTTCACAGAAATACGATTTCTTTCTCAACAATACTTACGCACGTAACTGTAAATTTACGGGCCATATCATATGCGGCTCATTCAAAGAACGTCTACGACGAATTCTTTGGTTCATTGTTATTGCATAAAGTTCTGATTTGGTGATGATTCTGCATTTGTTAGTTAGTTCTTAATAGTTGCTTATTTAAAAGTGCAAAATAATTTCCACATTTCACGGCACATGATTTGCGAAGTATTTGAATTCAGAAAAACATAAATTTATTTTAATTTGCAGAGCCCACAGCTCTTTTAATATTTTACACGTCGAAAAGAACACAGAAATTGAAAAAGTTGTCTTGTTTTGCACCCGCTAAGTCTTTCTGCACCGACGGGCGAAAAATCAAAGTATCAAGGTCGGCTCGTAGATCGTCGGTCTTGTAAGTAGTAAGGCTACTATAAAGGGTAATCTCTAGTAGCTCTAGTAAGTAGCCTTCAGTCACTGTTTGACTTTTACTACTTAGTCCGTCACAATTATGTACAGACCATCGCCAAATGTGTACGGAAAAGTGTACCGTGACGT
>KK112527.1:399803-412044 GCA_000611955.2 Stegodyphus mimosarum | reverse complement strand
ACACGGGTATATCTTCCTTCGCAGAGTGCATTTCGTTGCTTTTAAAGTCCAGTGTAAAGTCATATTTCCGTAAAAAGTCTAGTCCAAGTATTAGTAAAAGTAGTCCGTCGCGATGTCAGCGACGAATGCCAAGTGCTGATAAGTCTCATTTCCGAAGGTAATGGTGATGTTAATTTTACCTTCAATGGGGATCTTGTCACCTGTCACTGTCTGTAGAGTCACACAGGGCGGAGTCCAGCGCAAAGTCTCGTTTAGTTCCCGCGCTACGTCTGTTCTGACGATGGTTACGTTGACTCCCGTACCGATGATCATCTTACAAAGGTGTTTATTCACGTATCCTTCGACGAACAATCCGTTACCTCCGCCGCTCATTGACGAGATCTGAAGAACTTTCTGAGGGGCTACATCTCTGCTTGGCAACCTCCGCCCCGTGAGATTGCCGCATTTTAGTTTCCCTGGTTTTGTTCCACGGGAGCTGCCTCCCGGTCTTGGCTGACGTGACAGCTCCTGCGCAGATGTCCTTCGAGTCCGCAATTCCAACACTTCATTGCTTTCTTGTCGGTGTTTCTGTTATTTGGCTTATTTAACGCTTCCCGAATCTCTTTTAACATTTCTTGTTTAAATTTTCTGACATCAAAATTTTCATTTTCTACTTTAGCCGCTCTGATCGGATGGCAATCTTTTCGAGTTGCCTGCTGGGCCGACTTCATTGCATAGATTAATGCAGATTTCAGGTCTTTGAGATCTGCCAACCTGAGAGCCTTCTGAATTTCCTGATCCTTGACTGCATCGACGAAATGCATAAGGGCCAGATTTTCACGGACATCAGGGGGACAGTCCGGATATGCATGGTGCGCCAGCCTTTCAATATCAGTTGCTAGTTCTTGGAGGCTTTCAGTCGTTTTCTGTTGGCGGGTTTTGAGTTGGAGACGGCTACAGTCCTTTACACATTTTTCTCCGAATCTCAGTTCTAGTGCGTTCGAGAGGGCATCAAAACTGGAAATCTGGTCTTGTAGTAGAACTTCTAGGATATCTGCAGCATTGCCTCGGAGTGATGCAGCTAGCTGTGATAACTTCATCTGGGAATCCCATCTGTTAGTGTCAGCCACGATGGCGAACTAGGTCTTGTACACATTCCACGATGATTTTCCGTCGTACGTACTGGGTTTGATTGTCGTATGAGGAGAACCTGGGAGAATCTTAAAATCTTCAATTTCTCTCTTCGGCTCAGTTCGTTTTTCTTTCAACATGTCTACCTCTTCCCGAAACTTCCTAAATTTTTCTTCGAATCTTTCTTCCATATCGGCTATTTTAGTTGCAGCTTCCTCCTTCAGTTCCTCTTTCATATCTTGTAATTTGGTTTCAGTTTCCTCTCTAAGCTCCATGATGTCGCTTCTAATCTTGTTTTGCTCCATTTCCATCTGTCGCAGTTGCTCTTGCAGCTTTTCTTGTCCGGCTTTTACTTCTTCTTGTCCGGCTTTCATATCTTCTTGTCCGGCTTTCATTTCTTGTTTCATCTCTTCTTGTCTAGCTTTCAGAGTTGCCAGCATGTCCATCAAAGCTTTCATTTCCTCCGCCATTGCTTTCTCCTGCAGACGGGTGACTGGCATTCACTCTCAAATCCCACTTCTGACACCAGTTGTTGCGTTTTACGGGTTCGTGGATTTGAGAGTATCCGATGAAAACACGATGCAGAACAATAAAAAGCACAATTAATTTACAAGCATCACTATTTACAGCACAGTTCCAAAATTACCTTTAAAAGCGTCGAAAATCTACAATAAATACGCTGAAACAATCAGCAACACAGCTTCAGGCTGTAACTGTAAAGATAGCTTCACGGCAACACTAAACTTATAATAAGCACCGTGGAACAATCGCCTATACACTGTCAAGCTATACTGTAAAGGTAGCTTCACGGCAAAGCACTATCTCGATCGCTTTCCGTTCACAAAACTCTCGCGTAGCTTAGCACTCGCAGTAAGCAGCGATTCTCACAATGCCGGCTCTCAGAAACGCAGGGGTTTATATAGCTTTTCCTTAGGTTCCACACGTTTCGAGAAATATCTCGACAGGAAGTTATTCTAGAAGCTTCCCGATTGGACCATGGGATATCGCCTATTTGGTCGCCAAATGGGCGATAAAGTCGCCAATCTGGCAACCCTACCATACACTATTTTATGGCAACCCTAGTGTTATGCCGGAAAGCTTACATACAGGCGCAACCGCCGAATTTTTCGCAACACTATTTTACGATGTAATACTGTTTTGCGATTTTCTAAATTTTCAAAATGCTGCTCTTCAATTCTCTGAAAAAAAATTAGAAATATATAGGCATCTGGTTAACCCTAACTGTATCATCTATCCATTTCTGATTTCCATTCACTTATTATTTCTGGTTACACAACATAGTGTTTACTTTCAGTCATTATGGAGACGTAATGCTTTTTACCACTTATATTTATTACTTTTGTTTCCCAGCATAGTATTTTATTTCATTTACATATATAATAGTTCAGAGATATATATTATATATGCTTTTCAGCAGTACGAACTAAATTAATCAGAATTTAAAACCATTCTATTCATTCAGAAATATGTAATATTAAAAAAATTTAGTTGTTAAGTCATTGTGTATTAGATAGCCAACCAACAAAAACAATTTTGTCTAGGGAAACGACATTATTTTCTCACTTATTTTAAAGCTTGCAAGAGAAAAAAGTCCCACTTTTCCAGCTTGCAATAAAACACAAACTTTATTATCAATACAGTGCACAGGCCCAGCAAGTAGCATGTGCTAAGCACTCGGATGCCATGGCAAGTGATTTATTTAGGTAGAGAAGTTGCTTCTTTACGGCATGTAGCAGAAAAATTTGTCTTTGACAATCCGGAACTCTGTACCAAAGCAAGCCTCTTGTAGCAATACAACAAATGACCAAGGATTACTAAGTGCCTATGGTTAAGACCATCTACTTCCACAATATAAAAATTAAAATAGTGAGCAGAATTAAGAAATAATATATGACAGACATTAAGAAAAATTATTAATAGGAAGCCAACATGACTAAAGGCCCATTTACTCCTCTTCGAGAGACCTGCAGCAAGCCTCTTGCTACTTCTTTGACAATGTAAATGTTCACTTTGTTCCAATAGAAACGTAGGAGAGATGAGTCAGCCATTCTGTTTCTATTTTAAACCAGTTGAAAATCTATCCAGGCTGTAACTCCGATCAGTGTTCGCAGAGACATCGTGGTCAATTTTTTCATCATGTCAAAAATGCCAACATCTGGCGTATTTTAATGCACATGTATCTCATGAAGTATCAGGGGATACTTCATTATCTGAATATTATGACCATTGTTTGTTTACTACAGGTTTGCCATGCTACCTGGAAAAGTCAGGGAATGTTATACAGTGGTCCTCCCAAAAAAGAGTGAGTTTTGCGCCGACCTTGGAAGTAATCACTTTCTTGGTGCGCGTGAGCGTCAGTCGGGTAGCTGGCATAGAACCAATTTTCATAGCTCCAATCAGATTGTCTTTGAGAAAGGGAAAGCAAGTTTCCAATAACCTCGAGAATAGAGAGATTCGCATGCACATGTGCAGTGCATATTGAACTAAAGAAAATACGTGTTCTTGTATAAAACAAGAATAGTATCCTAGGTTAGAATAGCCTTCATGTATGGTACACAGGTGGCAATTTTCAATATCGTGTCAAGGCCATAGCGTATACTAGGATTTTACCGCAAAATTTTTAAATATTTTTTTTTTCTTTATAATAAATGCCTTATGCCATTTTGCAGTAAAATAAAAAAAAATAGTAATCAGTCGTCTAAGACTAACCATTTAATATAATTATATTTGCCAAAATATCGTTGATTATTGTAATTCAGTTTTTAATTATTTTAATGTTGTTCATATATTTTAATGTTGCTTCTTCCCTCTAAATATATTTCTTATCAGTAAATAATACTTTCAAATTTCAGGAAATTTTCTCTGTCATAGTCCTGAAACTAATTCTACCAGTATGATGACATAACATCACGAAATTTAATGCACATATTTTTTGCTTATGTATGCTGCTAAATAAATATAAAATACTTGAATTGATTTAAAAATATAATTTAATAAATTTCTTTCATTCGTATAAAATGTATGTAAATTTTCATCATTCAGAGATTAATTTATGAATAATTTACTAATTCAGAAAATTTTGCATATAATGGTTTTAATATGGAGAATTAAAGCCGAACTTTTATTTCAACGAAAAAGATAAAAAGTACTGTATTCTATATTAGTATTAGGAAAACATTTGTGTGCACTATCACAAATACTGTTTTAATAGTGAATTAAAAGCGCGATTTCAAATAATTTAGTTAAATTTTGATAACTTTGATTTTGCATAAATTAATTTCATTTTTAATCATAATAATTATTATTCGTAAAATTTTTCAGGAACTCATAGCTATTTGCATTCCCTGAAAATGTGTGCTCTTTTTAAGTTTTGTGGGCTTTTGTCATGCAGTTTTCTAACTGGCAGCCCGCTATTCAGGCGTGAAGGCCATTGTGTTCCTTCCCAGCCCCAGCTGAGTGAAAAAAGAGTTAAAGCAGGTGTTCCCAAACCTTTTTTGACCCATTTTTATAGTCAAAATTTGCCCATGGACCCCCAAGTGAAAAAGCTACATAAGTGCATTGCAATTTATTGAAATTATAACTTTTGTTTAAAATAAAATTAAAAAATTAATGATAAGTGTATTTATGCCCAGGTCAATATTTGTGAGTAGCAACCGCAAATCCCCACAAGTACAAATTTTCTAGTCTGTTTCTTATATTTGTGATGAAATTCATAATTCCACTGAATCCACGTTTTACAAAATATTAAGGCGGGAAAGCAGTCAACAGCTTCTGTACAATAAACCATAATGCAGGATATAAAATTAGGATCTGTTTTCGTAACCAGAATTTGTGGTATCCTTGTTCAAACATTGGTTTAAGTTCCTCGTTTGAATATACACTCACGTTTGTGAAAATTGCAACACCATGAAGGACTTACGCGAGTGAGCTGAAATTTTCAGGAAATGCAAAGTAGCGCATGATATGCAAATGATTAGAATTGCAAATCCGCAGCGCATGCGTATGCTGAGCAGCGCCCTCTGAACGGCTGATGGATCCGAATAAATAGACGGCTGTAGCGAGGCATGTATGGTTATCGGTGGTTATCTGCTAGTGGTAAACGTTAACTCAATCTGTACTTATGCCTCGTCGACGAAAGAGAGCGAGATTTGAACAACTTACAGAGTTTGAACGAGGGAGAATCATCGGCCTTCGTGAAGCTGGATTGTCGTATCGTGCAGTAGCCTCTCGTGTGCAGCGTAACAGCAGCACAGTGATGCGCGTTTGGAAGCAGTGGACGGACGAGTGTCGGACAACTCGGAAATCCGGGAGTGGACCCCGAAATGTGACGTCAGCTCGCGATGATAGACACCTGGTCCGCATGGCGCGGACGGACCGTACAGCTTCCTCTAGACAATTGGCAGCACTGTGGTCAATAGCTACAGGTGTTTCATTGTGTGCTTCATCAATTCGTAGACGTCTGCTGCAGTGTGGACTGCGCGCACGGACTCCTTTATACAGGATCCCCCTAACGCACGACCATCGCCGCCTGCGGCTACAATGGGCCAATCAGCATAGAGACTGGCGTGCTGATTGGCAGCATGTCGTGTTTTCTGACGAATCCCGCTTTAATTTGTGGTACCATGATGGCCGCATTCGTGTCAGACGCTATGCCGGTGAACGCCACCTTCCGGAGTGCATTATCGAACGCCACAGTGGACGAACACCCGGAGTTATGGTCTGGGGCGCCATAGCATATCATAGACGATCTCAATTGCTACGAATTGTGGGCAATCTGAACAGCAACCGGTATATCCGTGAAGTTCTACAGCCCGAAGCTGTTCCCTTCCTTCAAAGCTTGCCAGGCGCTGTATTTCAACAGGACAATGCCCGCCCTCATACTGCTCGGATTGTTAAATCCTTCTTTGCAGCGCAGCAGGTACAGCTTCTTCCTTGGCCTGCGTGTTCCCCGGATATGTCGCCAATTGAACATGTGTGGGATGTCATTGGTCGGCGTCTTGCTCGTGATCCTCGTCCTGTTGCGTCTGCAGACGAACTTTGGGTACGCGTACAAACGATATGGAATGCTCTTCCTCAGTCAGACATTCAAACTTTGTTTGACTCCATGCCACGTCGTGTAGCAGCACTTATTGCGGCGCGTGGTGGCCACACAAAATACTGATTCTGATCTCTTGTTCTTGTTTGTTTGCTTTGAACATTTAATCATTTATTTGTACCACTACCACTCAACTGTGTATTAAATTGCATTCAATTATGACGATTCCTTCTTGGTGTTGCAATTTTCACAAACGTGAGTGTATTTCAATAAGCTGCTCCTGTATTAGTACGTATTCATCCGAGTTTGTGCATGTAAAAAAAGGATTCAACACCCAGTCGGGAATATCCAAGTGAAGAAGAATGTCTTCAAATCTTTGGTTCAGATCTGCATGAAGAGCCGTTAATGCTAACACTAACGGCACAGTAAGCAAAAAAAAAAAAAAATCTTCATCTCTATTTCGCAGTTTCAGAAGATTTCGAAACTTAAAACGTTCTCCTCGTCCCAAATTTTTTTTCTACAGAAAAAGTTTTGCAACAAACGCATATATGACGCGTTTAGTTTTGATTAAATTTAATTCGTCACCTTGTAGTTTCAAATTAGTTTCGTTAAATTTGGCAAATAAATCAGTCATCTAGAGTATGTCATTTTTTGAGTTAATTAAATTGTGTCCTAAATCATTGTCTTTGCTTTCCAGGAATTCCAACACTGAATCAAAGAATGCATAAAATCAATTTAAACATGCATTTTTAGATAACCAACGTACTTCTGTGTGAAGTAGTAAATGATTATAGTCTTCCTCATTTTCCAAACAACGTTAAGCAAATCTCTCATTAAAGGCAATCCTTCTGATTTTATTAACTGCTGTAATGACATAATCTAGTGATCCATGCAAATGTTCACTGAGATGTTTTGCGACTACATGATGTCAATGAATGACACGATGTACTGAAAATACATTCGCTACAGCTTGTTTTAAGTATTCCAGAAAGCCTCGGTATCTACCTACAATTGCCGGAGCACCGTCAGTAGCAACAGAAATGGTATTTGTTGGATTTAAATTGAATGTAATTATTTTATACGTGCTTTAATTTAATTTTTTACTTAATGTCGTTTGGCTACTAATATTTATTGTTACTTTAGTTTCTTGGAAGTGGCAACAAAACAATTGGTAGAATTAGCAAAATATGTGCGTGTAGTTATAATTAGGCTTACTAAAGAACTTGTTATTTACATGAATGATATTTTATTTAACATCTTTTCAGCAAATAAATGAATGCTTTAGAATATTTTTGTTAGTCTCTTAAGAGTCTGTGATACGCTGGTAGCGTAATAGTTTATTTTGACGCGTAAGCGAACAGTATTAGCCTTTTACATTGAAAAATCTTTTTAATTCAGTCAATAACGTTTCACCCTTCGTATTGGTTTCCAAACATTTAATAAATAGCAATTCTTGGCAAAATTTTTCTTCTTTTACAAATCTTACATTAGCTAAAAGTAAAGCTTCATTTCCTGGTAAAGTAGACTCGTCAAGCTGTACAGGAAATTGAGATGTTTTTAAGTACTCGCATAAATACTTTTCTACCCACTGAGCCGTTTTGTCAAGCCTTCTTTGTACTGTATTATTATGGAATTCTTTTTATAATGTTGAAAGCTGATTTGTGGAACACGGTACGTATTACCTCACTTAACAGCTGGTAAAATAAGTTCTTCACCAACAATGTACGGCTTTCCAGACTTTGCAATCAATAAAGAAATATTACAAGAAGCACACAGTCCATCGTCATCTCGCTTAGATGTCCCTATGAGTTGTTGCAGTGATGGTGTTTTCAAATATTTTTCTTTGACTGTTTGAAAAAACGTTAAATCCGTATCTTTTTGTCACTATGGATTTTTATTAAATGTTCCTTAAGCTTGGAAGATTTCCGAATCATTTGACATCGTTTTATTACAAGAACACACATAGGTAAAGTACTATATCCTGGTGATGAAATAAAGCCATACTTCAAATATTCAACACTGTATTGTCGGCATTTTTTCTTCGTCTCACTTACACTGTTATCAGTTAAAAAGAGCAAAAAAAGGATATAATAAATTTTTTAGCTATACTCAATTCTGTTAATGTTCATTCACAAAAGATATTACATACCACTCAGTACTTAAGTAACATATTGTATTTTAAGCACCCACCTATATTTGTATTTTACTCCTGACGTAAAAATCGCTACTATTTTATTTATTATTTATTTATTTCAGTTTCCATAATAATAAAAATGGATTACAATTTTATTATTTTGAATTAAACCTTGCGCGGACCCCCCCCCCTTCCGACATTGTTTAGGAACCCCAAAATCAATTTTAATTTTCGACGCCCCCCCCCCGAATGTTGCCGGGGACCTCTGGGCTCCGCCGAGACCACTTTGGGAACCATTGAATTAAAGCTTACCTCCATGAGTTAAAGAGAGGGCAGCCTTCCTTAATTGCTTTATCCCTTATCAAACCTGTGGTGCCAAAGAACAGCCTCAGAAGCATTGAGGTAGGTAGTAAGTTCCTACCTCTATGCTCAGAAGGGAGGGTGTGACAGGAGGGCAGTTAGAGGTTGGTGAGAAATGAATTAAAGAGGATTTTAGGTGTTTTTTTTTTACTAGGAAATAACAATATTTGAAGTTCCGCTTGTAATTGAAGATAAAAAAACCCTTTCTTGCATTTTCTTTAATCTGCTTCTTGAATTATTTTTATCTAAGGATTTAGCTAGAATTTCAAATATTTTAAAAATTTACAATAACTGGAAAATGAAATATTACTGAAGACGATTTGAAAATATTTCTTAACCATTTTAAAGGGATAATTCACGGTTTTAGCAGTAGAACTGCAAAATGGGAAAAATATGTTATTTCCTGTTTGAATAGTGTCTTTAACAACTTTTTGATGAACTAATTAAACATGTCTGTTATATCAAAGTAAAACTCTTTAACTGTTTCTAAATAATTAAATTATTACACATATTAAAACTTACGCAAAAGTACTATTTTTCATTTTAACTTTCGTATGGTTGAAAACGGATTTCACCATTCGAATAATTTAAATAACGAAAGATTCTCAACTCAAGAATAAGAAGATTTAAGAACTATGAGCCCAGTATTGTAAAAAAAAGTAATCTTCCACATTAAAAATAAATTTATTTGCACATTTTTTATTTCAATAAAAAATATTATTTTACTCAATTAACTCTAAACCCTTAAAAACAGTTCGTCTTATTTTACCATAGTTATTGATATGCAAAAACTTTCAGTGAAGCAGATTTAAAGAGCATTTTGAAACTGAATTCACTGGAATTTAGCTTCTAAAAATTATTATGGCCCTAACCAAGGAGTCGTTGAGAGGAAAAATTCGGCACTAATGTATTAAATGCTTTAAAACATGGAATAAAGTGCAGAATGGGAAAACAACTCATTTTCGGTTTATTCCAAAGGAGAAAATTCATGTCCTAATTATAAAATTAATTACATTTCTCTAAGTACACTTTTTTAATCACCACAAGCAACCACACGTTTTCTGCTAGATCACCCAACAAACAGGTCACGGATGAACAAATTGTTTCTTATTTCGAAATTTCACTTAAGACATTAGGATAGGGATATTGCCTGACTTCAGCTTGCAAAGAAGGAAGCTGACGACAATAATTTAAAAACGGTTCGGGAAAAGACACTTTTCTTTAGAAAACTTCTAGTTCAAGAAAATTGATTTTTGAGAAAGATGAGCAGTAGTTTATGCTGAGTTTGTAATACATAATATGTTTTTAATGCAAACTTCCCAAATGTTCAGTTAAATGATCTTGATAAAAAAAGCACATGAGGATTATCACAGACGTCTTGAAAGTAACTGTCCTTATCATAAAAGTCTCACTTGTGATGAAATGACAAACGCTGATAGCTTTTGTTACTGCCCAAATGACTAGTTTCATGTTCATCCTCCATGAAGGCATCCCTCTGTTTAAAAAGATAGCCTTCTTGCGAATCGATTAAGCAGTAACAACTTTAAAGTTTGAACCTAAATGAATGAAACTTTTTAAACAGATTAATGCATAATATTTTGCTGGTTGATTTTTTCTGTATGAAAGTTATAGAAAAAGTTAAATTATTTTATCAAAACTACCCCTACTCTTATAGTTAACTGTCTTCAAATTATTGTTACGAATTTTGTATTTAAATTGATAAATGTAATTGACTACTATGTTAGCTGTAACCGTAATTCCACTATTTTTTTACTTTCTAGAAATCTCAAGAAACGGAAAGTACTA
This sequence comes from Stegodyphus mimosarum, assembly GCA_000611955.2. Classification (NCBI taxonomy): domain Eukaryota; kingdom Metazoa; phylum Arthropoda; class Arachnida; order Araneae; family Eresidae; genus Stegodyphus; species Stegodyphus mimosarum. Next base: position 401,578 of record KK112527.1, on the reverse strand, counting down.
GAAATATCTCGCGACCGGTTGAAATCTATTAAAAAAAAGATTAAAAGTCCAGAGAGAGAGAGATCATCTCAGTTCAGTTGTTTAGTTAGTTGCTGTTGTTATTTCCGCTTGAATTGAAAAAATCCAAGTTAGCTTTCTCTTTAGATGTGCTTTGCATTGCGTTATTTTTTAACACTTTTATTTTTATTAGTTTGAAGTATAATTACTGATTATATTGTGAACAGTACCAATATCTTTGAGAAAATACTAGAGTTCTGAAATATTTCTTTGATAATAAATTTTATTAACCTATTATCGGACTTGTGCATTCAATCTGTTATAAACCCGTCCGCATGCAGTATTATTGTGATTAACTCTGTATTTGAAAGAATGCATCTCAGATCAGCATTCAAGTCAATAAACCTAATAAATCAGTTTTAGTGTAAACATATTATATACCAAAAGATACAGTGGGAAGAGAATATGTTTTGTGCAAATAAATTGGAAGCAATTTCCGAAACGTCTTTAGCAGAATTACAAAGAACACTTCTTTTGTGGGTTTTACGCTGTTATTACATGTTATATATTATGTCACCTACATTAAGAAAAAGAAACACATATCATGTAAACATTTATTATTTAAAAGAAATATCAAATTAAGATCACTTTCTTCACCTCGAAATGCATTGTTTTCCCTAAACGAATTTCATATTCTGACAAAACAGAAATAGTGGCAACATAATTTGTAGGAGATATTTCTTATAAACCTCGTGTGTAGGCGATCCAGTAAAAAAAAGCGTTATTATGTAGCTACGTTTTGAATATTTTTTTTCCTTTATTGAATGAGTTCAGAAGTTTCTAATATCTTGTTTTCCAGCATGAAATGTTTAACCAGTTTTTAAGGTTCGTTTCTAAGAATAATTCATTAAACAGAAGTTATTAAGAACAAGTAAGGTATACTTCAAATTTGGTCTCTTAGGTTTATTAGGTATGGCTACCAAATAAACATTTTGAATTCAGCATGAAATTTTAAACGTATTTTTTTTAACTTTGTGTCTTAACTTTTATTTTCAAAAAGCATGCACGTAATCCGAAGTTTTATATAACAAAAATTACTATAAAAGAAGTAAGACAAATGATCTCTACATTCAGCCACTATTAAAAACTAATTCAGTCTAGACTATGAGTTCTCAATCAGGAGGAATACCCCTAAGGAGAATTTCATAGTTTCAGGGAGTAATCTAGTCAACCTTTTATTTACCTGTTAAGTATTTACTTTTAGTTTATGAATATAAAAAACCACTTTTGTTCAAATTTTGTTATTTATCAACATTTCTCTATATTTGTTTAATTTATAAAACGTGTTAAAATAATCTATATCTAAATAAATGCGTATGTATTTTTAAAGTTTTGGGAAGGCGGCGTTGAATGATCATCTAGCAATGATGAAAAGGGGACATGAGGGAGAAACTGTTGAGAACCACTGGTCCAGATTGAGTCAACTTAAAGTAAATATAGAATTTTATACTTTGCGGATCTTTAGTTCTTACTGTAGAGTCGTTAGTGGGGTTTTTTTTATGCGGGAGGCATACAAAATCAGTAATACCCTCGCCGGGACCCGAGTGTGCTAAGCGTTACACCACGAAAGTATGCTGGAAGGAAGAAAACTCCAACTCCAACTACCTCTATATGCAGCGATTAACCTGTAGAATGCAGATTGTTTTCGGGCTGTCTTCGTATTAGTGCTCTTAAGAGTGATGCAGATGTAGTCGCGTAGCACAGGATGGCAGGTGCGA
>KK112527.1:301055-381007 GCA_000611955.2 Stegodyphus mimosarum | reverse complement strand
AATAGAATAAAATATTAAAATACTTTACCTATGCTTTGGATTAGATTGTAGTCATTAAATTCAAAGATTCTGAAGACGAACTACTAATGACTTATTTGCAGTGTTATTTAAACACACTTTTCTGCATGCAAGAGCATAAAACACAATTTTTTTGGTCCTGAAAAATGAAAGAAAAAAATAGCAGACATAAATTTCATTTACAAATTTAAAAAAAAAGTGATTTAAAAAATTCCTTCACCACGTGCATGCTCTTTGTAAACTATTTATTACAGCCCTGCTTTATTTATCAAAATACTATATGCAACATTTTCTCTATATTTACAAGCAAACAAAAAAATGCACGATGGTGTCACAGGTGACTAAAATCTGAATAAATTTTGCACGGACAGAGATTTTTCATTTCATGGGGGTAAAACGTAATATATGTTACGAATATGGATATTTTTACTCAAGACCTTCCTTCCTTTAATAAAAATACCCATATAATTATTAATTATAGAAATGATAATTACTGAAAAACCAGAACAGTCTAATATATCTGAACTACAAATAAAACCTATTTTGTAAACAAAATTTAGGACATTTCTAAACTGTTTAATATTAAATCATAAGCTTTACATAATACTTAATATCAAAGGACAACCTGCATAGTGCTTTTTTTAAATAATTTTATTAAAAATTAGTTTCACACTATCTTCAAGCAATGAAGTCTTTAAACACTTCTGGGGTACCTATCTATTATATGATAAAATATAAATATCAAATTTAAGCTTCAAACAACTGCTATTTTCTTATACAAAGAATATATAAAGACATGCTTTAGCAGCATAAAATACAAATGCTTTTGTGAGTTGCTCACACATCTTCAAAAATATAGATTTATAATAATACATATTAAGTACAGTAAAAGCCTGACTATCCGGCATTGAATTAACCAGAAAGCTCAAGTAACCGGAATATTTTCGAATTAAAATAATGCTTTAATGCAAAATTAAACAAATAATAGACTTGTAGCTTTGCTAAAGCATAAATAGGGCTACGATCCGAAACAAGCAAAAACTGTTGCCAAACGTGCGATTTAGCGCAAATAATGGATAAGCAAGACATAACGCTTTGGCCTGTAATGTAAATCCAATTAATTCTCAATACACTGGCTTAATATTTGCAAAAATAAAGTTAGTTAACCACTGTTTATCTTTTTTTCAGTCGCATTTGGGGGGGGATTAAAATTTAGGACTGTCTTTAATAGAACAGCATACAGTACAGTATTTTCAAATTTATGGGATCCTGGCATCAAGAAATGTACAATATATAATCGATAAATAATGACTAAGCAATATAAAAAATTATTACAAGCAATTTAAGTTTTTTATATGTTACATCCGCAACTTCTATATACTAATTAACTAAATAAAGAGCAATCTATTCCTTCAAACTTCTGCCTGAATGACTGATGCAAGTTTGGCAAGATCACCTCCAATTTTCATGGTTGATAGAATTTTACAATCAAATATAATGTTTCACTTCGACATTTATGTATTTATGTCTTGAATGCCCTTTTTTCTTTTGACAATTTCACATAATTTAAAAGCAGATGTTTAATATTTAAGTTGATAACAAATGACTCCTTTTATAATTTCAGGCCGGAATTTTTTCTTCCAATTATTTGGCTTTTCTACAGTGGATTGCACTTTTTTACATGCTGAATGAATTACCTGGAATTTGGGATTTCCCAACTTTTCTGGATAGCTGAGCTTTTACTGTACCTGAACTGAAGGCAACCAATTACATTTACTTCGAATGCACACTTTTAGCTATCTTATAAAACCCTTTCTTTTAGCAAGTCGGAGGTTTCTTAAACTAGGGAAATTTCACTTTAGCAATATGTTAATTTTAGCGTTTTCCTCTCTATATTTTGAGCAAGTCTGATGCAGGCAGCACAAAAATTCTGCATTGTTCTATAAAGAGATCTGTGTTATGTTGTCCCAAAATACAATGGGTGTTTCACTAAAGTAAATGACAATCTTACGCCAAATTTTAAAGTTAATATATTTTTGCACACTTGGTATTAAAATCTGTTACTATCAACAGACTGGTGGTGTGATCTGGCCACAATTAGGGTAAATTAATATAAGTGCCCAAATGACAAGACTAAAAATGCACCTAATTTCATGACTATGAGTACTCATCCAAGATTTATCATCCACAATGTAACAAACTTAAACCATTTGCAATGGCATGATGCTGAAATGAAAATACTTTGAAGAATGTGTGTATCATATATGGCATCAGTCACAAATGTCAGGAGAAGGCAGATGATTCACTAGTACATTGCCACTAACATTGATTTACCAAATGAGTGTATCATATATGCATTTTCAAATATACATGTTCTTTTAGAATTTTTTTAAATCACTAGATTGCATTTTGTGTCCACTTCAGTTAGTTTATTTGAATCTATACATTGTGGATCTTGTGTCTATAAAGTACCTTCTGAGTCTAGTGATTCATTTAATAGAGGGATATATAAAGTACACAAAACACAGCTAATGTGCAGCTGTGGCTTCATGTGATACAACACTGGACAGTTTCAGATTTGTTCTTTGTTTTTTACCTATGGGGAGATTGAGAGTGGAGCTGTGATTTTAAGAATTCCTTCTTGCATTCAGCTTGTATCTTCGTCAGATAAGTTTTCCACCAGTTAAAAGGATTAAACTCAGATTGCAATGCCTAAGAAGTTTTAAATGGAAAAAGAGTATACTCAAATGGTAAACAAGCCTATGTGTCACTATTCTGACAGTGAAGACTCTCTAGATTTAAGTGGGAAGTACCGATTTGGATACCAAAATTTTGTCAGAGACTGAATTGGAAGCTTGTTTTGCTTCAACCTCACAATAGACACAACAATACATACTTCACCACGGACTCAACTTGTTAAGGAATTGAAGTCATATGAATTTACATTGCAAATTTAATTTAAAATTACATGAATGAAATTGATTCATTCTCTATTTTTTTCAGTGATGATCTGATGAACATAATAGTTGAAGAAACTAATAATTTCTATGATCAAAAGATGAGTGAAAATCCATCTTCTCTAAAATCAGTTACTCTCCCTAAAATGATGGGGATTCCTAGGATTAATTATTCTAATGGAAATAATTACAAAGCATGACCTCAAAATGTATTTCACAACTAATGAAATGCTAACAATTCCATTTTTCAATAGAGCGATGATCTCTTGGAACAATTTTTTTGAATATATTATGGTTTCTGAATTTTACTTCTGATATTGAAGCAAAAATATTAATTGGGATCTCTGACTAAAAATTTGGAGAAAAAATTTATAACATTTTATATACCTGAACAGAACGCATGTTTTCACGAGTCTCTTTTTGCAGGGAAAGGATGTCTTGGATTCTGCCAGGTCCTGCTATGGTATCAAGATATATATAAAACTTTGCCAATCAAATTCTGGAATGTTTTAGTTAACCGTGGCAAAGATACAAATCTGATGGCTATGGTGAACCAGTAGTGAAAACTCTAATGACAGATTTATCTGGCAAGGGATGCAATTTACGTTTAGATCACTTTTTTAACTTTCCATCCCTTGCTGAATATTAAAATTCAGTCCAAAAAACATGCGTGGAACTGTTCGTAAACTTAAAGAAAGAATGCCAAAAGATTTTCCATACTCTAAGTTAAAAATAGGAGAGCTGGATGCAATTAGAAGAGAAAATATAAGTGAATGTAATTGCTTTAAAAAAATAAAATTTTCTACTGCTGACTGTTACATATGATCCAGATATGGGCGATACAGGAGAAAAGAACAGGAAAACAGGAGAAAACATTCTAAAACCCAAATATATCATAGACTATAATAAAAATATGAGTGGTGTAGATCCAAGAAATTATTCTTTGGTCTAATGGATATCGCTTTGTTCAATGCCAAAATGCCAATGTTCTCTACGATGAACAACACGGAACTAAAACTCCATCTCTTAAATTCAAAATGAAAGGATATGCCAAATTTTTTAAAACTATGGAAGCTTCAGAATAGAAAGACATTTCACAGCTAAATCATCATGTACCTCTTTAAGGCTTTCTGGAAGGCATTTTCTTTCACTTAATGCGAATGAAAGAGGAGTAAAATCCAGAAGGTTTGTAGTTTGCTCACAGACTGTAGAAGAATCAATGGAAAGAAAGCCAGAATTTTAACTTTTGGGAGCTATGCAACATAGGACTTCGTACTTATCCCTGCTTTTAAGATTATACCACAGTCTCCTTTCTTAATCATTTATGCTCTTGTATTTAACCACAGATTTTTTTTATTATTTTTTTATATATATTTAGTTATAGATTTAAATAAGTTTTATACATTATTTAATCGAGTCCAATATTTTATTAATTTAATTTTTTCAGAATGTCTTGATATTCTGTATTTATGGCTGATTTTATTATTGTTAGTTACGATTACAGAAAAAATCAAAGCAATTGATAAAAAAAATATTTTAATTAATTTTAAATTAGGCTTTGAGACATGAAATACTCCATCCCCGTGAAATCATAATATTGTAATAGGACACCATCTCCGAGGTGAGTTGTGATAAGTGGCATGACGTCATGTAACAGGATTAAGTACTGATGCATGTATGATAACACTTGTTGGGAAGGTTAGTGCCACCTTAGTTGCTTTTTATCCCACATGAAAACATCTGAACTTTATAAGTAATGCAAATTTAGATCAACATTGGACTAACATTATGTTCTTCATTTTTCTGATACACCTTTAGAATAAATTACAAGAACACATGCATTTCTTTGGAAAGCTAGTAGAGGAAAACTCATGATTAATCTCCCATTCACCATGAAAATTATATTCCATTTGAAATCTTATATATATATATATATTAAAAAAATAGAGCATCTATTAAAGCAAGTAATATGGTATATTTTGAAACTAAATAAACATTGTTACCAAACTCCACTAACAGATTACCATTTATATATTTTTACCTGAACATCACTTGTTAAAAGAAAAAAGGGCAGACAAAAAAAAAAGAAAAAAGAAAAGAAAATTACATATTATGTGATGAAAGTACTAAGGTCATATCATCTACTAATTGCAGATGTCTGAAGCATATATTATTGAAATATATTTCATAAACAAACAAACAGATGGAAAATTGTCTGAGAATTAGCATAACATTAGTGCAAAATAACCAATGCAAAATATTGCAAATAATTATTATTATTAAACTGATAAAATAGGAAGCAATATAGAACAACAAATAGTATAAAATTTTAATTTAACATCAATGATACAAATAAATCCATTTTTCAACTGCAGTAGTTTTAAAAAATTCTAAATTGCCTTAAAAAATTAACCATGCATTATTTTTATCAATCCATACTGTCCAAACACATATTTAATTTTATAATACTGAATTAAAATACATGCAAAGAATTTGAAATCCTACTAGAAATATACACATAATTAGAATAATATTAAATTGTTTACAGACATCATTCTTCCAAAGAAATTAAAGATGAAAGCATTGCAAAATACAAATGAAAATATGCCTAGATTTTAACGAACAATATCAGTAACATTCCAATATGCACAAAAAATGGATTCAACATCTGTTACCAATACTCCCGACCATTGTGCATGAAAAACAATAAATCCATATACTTTAATTTAGAATATTAGCATTTACATGCTACATTGTGTAGCCAATTGAATATTTAATTGGTGAATAGTATATTAATTTAAATAGTTTTAAATTTTCCAACATAAATATCAAATAATATTTCAAACATATGCTGATTCAGCATATTTTTATTGTATTATTTTTTATATACATGAAAAATATTTAAAAAATAAAGCTGAAGACATTAGGTCAAACCAAACTTTACCACCAATGCTGACAAGCTATGAAAACCATAGGAAGCTTTCACAAAACATTCTTTCAGAACTTAAGGAAAACATATTTGCATTTACACCTACTTTCCTTTTATATTACTGGCTTACAAAAGCTTTCTTTACCTCAAATTAACTTCAGTCTCAATAACAATGAATAAATAAATGGTTAAAACATGAGACTGAATGTGAGTGATCAATTGTGTATTAGTAAAAAGTTCTATACATTCTCATATTATGCACATAGCTTCAGCAACCAACAAGGACAACACAAGTAACGTATTTACATATTAACTTCTCTCAATACATCATATCAACTTATCTACAGTACTTTACCCAGCTGTACAATATGCTGTACAATATTGAATTTTAAGGAAGCTAATGTAACGGTGTTCTTTACTTTTAGTGCAATTTACATATTCAGAAACTGTACAAACGTTAAATGCTCATGGCAACTGTGCAATATCTTTTCTTTTTAAACAGATCAAGTAACAAAGGGCAGCATTGGTGAACATTTTGTAATAAGCAACAATAATACAAAAAAATGATTGTATGATGGCAGCTATGCTCATTAAAATGGCAGCTATGCATATTTATGATATCTGATGTCAGTTTGACAATTGGAATGGCACCTTACATTGAAGTACTCGAATGGGGAACCTGAAAATGGAAGACATGAATGATCAGTTTTACAGAAAAATATTTTAATATAAGAAAAAAATATGCACATGAACACACAATATGAAGAAATTTACAATACAAGTTAATATGAACTACAATGATAAAATATTCAAAAAGGAAAATCTTTTCCAAACAACACATAAACTTGCAAATCATAAAACTTAAAAATATGCTTCAAAACCTCTCTAAGACCTAAAGATGCAGAAAATTTTTGTCTTCTGCAGACATGATAAACTTAAAAGAACATTATTATTAGGAGTGTTCAATATCAGAGTTTTATTTTATGATGTCAGAAATATATTCCACTTTATACTTGCTCACATGTGTTAGGTTTCTGTCATGGAAGGTTTACCTGTATCAACACAAATTTAATCTTTGCACTACCAGATTTCTAAGATACTTAACATAAATGATTACAGATCTTATGCATATTAACATGGATGATAAGATATTATGGACCTTCATTTTGTATTGAATTTAAGATAATCAAATTTGAATTGTTGTGAAAGGTTAATTAAAAACAAAATTACTGAAGATAAAGTGAAACACGATAAAAGGAACGTTATTGAAAAGTGACTACGAAACTCAGTTTCAACACATCAAACATAAGTGATTAGCTAGTAAGTGCACTAGACATACATGATATACAGTATAACAGCAATGAACGGTATCAAAGATAAATGCCCTACATTTTTTTATATATCAAAAATGTATTATGTAATGTTTGTGTACATAAAACACATTCAGCAATCAGTTTTTAATCTCATGCTCACAAAATGATACAAGGCTAATATTTACACAATTCACAAAAATTAAATGAAAAAGCAAGAGTTTTATACTCAAAAATTTTCTACAAGATACAAATGCAGAATTTAGTCCTTGGCTTTGCCACAAATATGTGCCTGAAACAGATTTCATATGCCGGTTCTACAGCACCTTTTCTTGATATTTTGATCTGACATTCCGAGTAAAATTTAAATATAACAAATTCCAAATTCAGGCTTCCAAATGAGCATATTTGGGTGGAAACATACATTATTCAAAATTGGATGGCTCTAAGTACTGTTGTTTTATCACATTTGGAGAAATTTACATACATTTATGCAGATTCTTCATTATTTAACTACTTTAAATATAATACAGGGCTACAATATTTTATGGCAACAGTTTGAAAAGTGATTCAGACTTTTAATGTTTTCAACGCAAAAAGAAAACAATAGTCATACAGAGACAAAGCCCCTTTGGACTAACAAGAGGTGTAACTTCTGAATAAAATTACATGAAAACATTTATAGCTATTATATTATAATAAATTTAGTATAAATTATTAATTATAAATTACTGATTTAAACATGATTTATAAAAGTTGAAATAGGAAGATAATTTCATCACTAATATGTCCTTGCCAATGTATAACAAGAAAGCATTCACCAGCTAAAATATATGCACGGCTGAAAGCAGAAGTGCAACAGACCTCATAAAGCATAAGCAAAATCTTCTTAAAGACCAAGGAATGCAAAACACTGCCACAGAGAAAGGCAGCATTTTAAATACTGGAATAAAACTAAAAAAGCACAAAAAATTTCCTTTCCCTAAAACAGGTATTACTTGAGTCGTCCTAGGTTGATAATCTATTCACCTTCTTTCCCTGAATAGAAAAAATTTCAAAATTTTCATCATAATAACAGCCTTGAACAAAGTTCTATTTTAAAGCTTAGTTAATGAATTTGAAAGCTATCGCGGAAATCCAAATAATTTCTTATAACTAAGTTGTCAGGGTGTGATATGTAATCTCTTAAAATATGTTTGTTGTACATTCTGGTTTCCCAACTTAGTGTTACACCTGCCTTTATTTAAAACACAGAGAAAAGAGGGGATAAAAATAAAAGAAAACTAACAAAGGTGATATTTTTTTATTCTAACATCCTAAACATGGATTACTTTAAATGACTGAAATTTTGAAGTCAAATTTGCAGAAATTCTGAAAAAAATTATGCAACACAGGGAAGTTTCAGTCAAATATAAAGTTCATACATCTAGAGGTTTGATACTGTTGTACAATACAAAGTCTAAGATCTGGACTTGTTAGGACTTTGGCGATTCCGAATTTGGGATTTTTCCATATATTAGATCAGTTTAAGAAATTATAAAATTAAAAATATGAAATAATGAAGCATTTATGATCTAACAGGTAAAAAAATTTACACACACACACACAAAAAAAAAGCTTAATATTTGTTTACTTTTTATTCATTTCTTTCAATGGATTGCTTTTTTGTGCTAATATTTTCTCTTTAATTCTGTAAACAGACATAATTTTTATTCAGTTACAAAGTTCCACTGTTGCAAGTCCTGTAATTGCTGTGTCAAGAATTCCGACTACTTTGTCAATCAAAATTTTTTCATTCTAAATAACTTCTCTGTCGCTTTCTTCACTATCGGTAGTGGTATTTTCTGGATCTAGAACCATACTACAGATTTCGCCGTCCGTTCACTGATGATTGGGGCATAGTCATCGCAATGAAAAACTTCTGCTATATCATCTTTATTTATTACCACTTCTCCACATTTCTTTACAAAATAGATTAATCCTAAAATTTCAGCTTTGGTTTGTGATATCTGGCAAACTTCAAATTTGTGCCTATCATCTTCATCAGCCTCACTGTAAAATATGGTACCTGGCCATAATTTGTGCCAAGCATTTTTAAAGTATCTGGAGACACACCCTCCCGCGATCTTGCGATGCTCCACACAGCAGATTTTTAAGCTAAAATATTTCAAAAATTCTTGAATAGTCTTGTCATTTAAGAAATTTAACATGGAATGCTACTTTATATTTGTATTTCAGTTTGCGCACTATTCCGAAATTTATAGGCTGAATGATGGACGTACAATTTGGAGGAAAGAATAATACGGATACTTTATCTTTACTAAAATTTTAAGTGAAGTATGAGCCGAATAGTTGTCACAATCATGACAATTTTTGCATCATCTGGTTAACCAACCGAATTCCACTGGGTATGAAATGGTTTCAAACCAGCCATTCATTAACATTTGTGTCATCTACGTTCTTTTATTTGCACGCTATATAATGGGAAACTCTTTACTCCTTCAAATGCTCTAGGTCGTGCATTTTTTCCGATTATGAAAAGTTTACACTTGTGTGTTCCTGCAGTATTTGCGCATACCAAAATTGTTAGTCTCACTTTGGAATCTGACGTGAGTTGGAGCTTTTCCTATAGAGGTTGCCAAGGTATTATGCTGCACATATTGCCAGAAAAGACCAGTTTTATCAGCATTCTAAATTTTTTCTGGAGATAACTTTTAACTATTCACAGAATTCATCTGCAAATAGTTCAGCAGCTTCAGTATCAGCTGAAGGTTTTTCACCTGAAATTCTTAATTGCCTTATACCATGGCGATTTTAAAATTTGGTTAACCAACCTATCAAATATGTGCACTCTGTTAAGTTCATTTCTTAGTGAAGTATTTTAACTTGAACTATTAGCATTTGACCCGTCAATGGCACGCCCTTGCTGTGATGCTGTCTGACCCATTCTATCATCACTTTTAGCATAACGAATTATTTTTCTGTTATTCATTGCGAGTGGGGTGTCAGAATTCACAAAAAATCCAAAATGTTTCCTTCTATTTTCTGAAGTCATATACAGCTGACCTTCCAATGCCATATTTCTCACATAATTTTGAGACAGATATATCTTTATCCATTTTTTTTCACCTTTTTGTTTAATGGACATTTGAAATATGCTTTTATTTTGCAGATCCCATTGCAGCTCCATAATTAGAACGTCTTTTCAACATAATCGAAAGTTGAAACTTTAATTTTCATACAATTGCTGTAATAAAAACACAGCCAACAGAAAATAATAAAGCTGGATCAAATCAGAAAGTTAAGGAATAGCGCAATTTGCTATATTGACTGAAATTCCTTGGAATCAGTACTTTTATTTGCATGATATAATTATAGCCTTACTTAGCATCTGCTATACATTATTGGTTACGTAGCATGAGATTGGAGACAAAAGGCAAAGTTGTTCTGCTAAATTTTGTCTTGTTTCTGTAGCACACTGAGACAATTAAGCCCGATTGTTATTTAGTTATGCATTATACTTACGTCTTTTTCTTTCACCAGCTTAAAGCTTATCCGAGTCCTTAATAAATAAATTCTAAAGACTTATCGAGAGTTGGCGCTAGATTTCTTACCGCCTGATGAAGTCTTTGTGGATCCTTAATTCTGCTGCCAAGTGCCGCCCTAAGTTCTAAATTTTAGATCCCAGCGCTTTCCAAAAACATTTTCATATCCCTTAATTTTGCTACTCGGTGCCTCTCCAAATGAAAAAAATCTTGTCTTCCTTAAATTCTGCCACCCCCCGGTGCGGCCATACGAGCTCTAACGCTGGTTCTGAGTTTATGTGAAAAACAAACCAACTATTTTTAATTCAAATAGCACTAAACGTAATCTTATCCTTTGGCCTATGAGTATCATTAACAAAATCTATTTTTAGCATATGGAAAGCAATTTTTGTCAAATTTTTTCTCGTCAATATTTCTTAGGGCATTTAACTTAAATCTGTAATTATTACCAAGCACAATGTAAACATAAAAGGTTACCATACTCTTAGTTTATTAAATTACTGATATAATGAAAATTGTTTGGGTATCACTGTATGAATGATTACTCAAGTTGTCATGTGTTGATAAATATGCAGTGATGAAAGCAAAACATAATAAATAAGGATTTGCCAGGTTGGCGTCTGGAGTATAAAATATCAGTACATGTAAAATCAATGATGTTCCTATCTAGAATGTTTCGGTTTGAGACATATGTCAAGTAACGCAGCTATGGAACAAAATTACTGATTATTGATCACACAAATTTATGCTAAATTATTTCTTTAATAATGAGGTATTTATTTAGTGCTAAAGGGAAATTAAGAATCGGGAGACTCCACAGGTTTTATTTACAGGGGGAAAAAATAAAATGTGTATGTGTAGAGCACTAAAAAAATTTGTTGACTGTTCTGAGGTGTGGATTTTAGATCATTCTGGATATTGGATGTCCAGATATTGGGCTTTGTACTGTACATAATAACACTGAGTATGTAGGACTAAAGCGTTTGTCCATTAATAAATTTCTGAAGAGAGAGACAACACATTTTACAAGTATAGAAAATCTAATCAGAAATTGATGCTAGTGGGAAAGAAGCAAAAGTAAAAAGTATCTTTTTACAACATCTACAGAGAAGGAAGTTTGCAGTGTTCCAAACACTAGTTTAATTTTGAGATAAAAAGTATGAAGTAATCCCGAACCCCGAAAAAAATAATGGCTCAGACTTTAAGGCTAACAAGCAGCTGATTGTGCTGGTGAAAACACACAACACCAAAACCTTAAAAATATTTAACAGCAAAGCAAAAGAAATTAATACAATGGCAACAAATATTTGGCCATTATCTACTTCACTAAAAGATTACAACCTTTGCGAATTTTGGATAAATACCCTAACGTTTTTTATTGGTGATGACACATACACATTTTTTTTTCCACACAGAAAAAGGTTGTTGGATGAAAATTCCATAAGACAGAAAATTTAATGTATGATTCTCGAACTCCAATTCAAACTTTAAATTCCCACTAACTGCAACTGGTAAATCAGAAAACCCTTGACGGAATAAAAGGTCTGCCTGTATGCTTAAGCAAATAATTCTTGGATGGCATCAGATATTTCTAAGAAACCGATAATAATGTTATACAATATGGAGTCAGTTAAAAAAAATTTAGTACTGAAAGCAAAAGGCAATTTAAAATAACTTATAATGTGAGTAGCGTTTCAAATGATACACAACTTATATACAAAACTAAGTCATTAATTCCATAATTTAGCAAATTTTACTATAAACCTTCATTCAGCTTAATTTTAATTTAATTTTTAAATGCTCTTTTTTTTTTAATTTAGTTTGGTTTGTGTGTAAAATCATAGCAAGCATAAAAGGGAAAAGATTTTAAAACGCTCTTAAAAACAAGTCCTACAGCATTTTGGTATTGCGAATTAATTAATGAGCCCATTAATGACCCTGTGAAAGTCAACATTGAACAGATTTTTCTATTCCTCACTGCACGCTTTTGCTGGGTAATTAGAACACATCCAGCTTACATTCCAGAGGTCTAGACTTCAAATCCCCATAATCGATTTCTTCCAAGTTTCCTGGTTTCTAAAAATTATACAATGATTCTATGAATGAAGACACTAAGACTTCACACTGACGTAAGGCATATTTAACATAGACTAATTATGACAACTTATTTAAGTATTCTAAAAAATGGAATATCCTATTTTGACAAAACAGCTAATGCATTAAGAAAATTTTGATTGTATATGGTTTAATAAATTTTAAAAACACTTAAAATATGTTTGAAATTTTCCACTACTTCACACAAGAACATGTTCTTCATATATTATGTTAGAAAGTTACTTCTAAATCAATTTTTATAATGCATGATTCAGGTTATAGAACTATTTACAATATGATTGATGTAAAGCATGCTAATATTTAACTAAATAATCCAAATTTCATGTTTTTGGTTAATTTAATTTCTTTTTGTAATTTTCTTAAACTTTTATACTAACGAACTTTTGAATGGATAAGATAACCTTTTATTTATCAAAGTACAGTTAAACGCAATGAAAATAAAATTATTTGAAAAATAATTGCAATTTAAAATACTATGCCACATGTGGATGAAGGGTGCACAAACCAGAACAAAGCAATCTCTTCACTTCATATCAAGTTTACTATTCCTGCATTTATAAAAAGTTGATACTTTTGACAAAAATAACCTGTTTATGCTCTTATTTTTGTCTAATACCTTGCACAGTCATTTTGGCCACTCAGATTCATTCTGTAGTTTGATGGTATATGAGGCTAAAAATTTAAAAAACTGGGAGATTTGGGGATTTAGCACCGTGATAGTTGCCAGCTATGTGATATATATATATATCTATAAATATAGCTGTAGATAACTTGATATTAGATGCATAGATGGAATGATGGACTTACATACAAACATACCAAGTTACACACATAACTTATTCCTGGATATTGTTGATACATATCTTCAAGTATACATCACTTATGGGTGCAATAAGCTTCCCCACTATTTTACTTAACTTATCACAACTTTTAAACGATAGACAATACAGCAATGTAATGTGATATACACTAGCAAAGCAAGACAGAACAGAAAAAGTAAAGGCATATTCAGAAGCTGGAGTATTGATAGATATATATCTTTGTTTAAACTTTGGACTGTAATTGAACAAGAGCTTATAACAAAGCAGGATTAATAAGATGACACACTGCAGGTTAGTTTTCCAGATGGCACACTTCCAGGAAGGGAATGTAGACAAATTAAAATGAAGAATTAACGGACTATTGCTTAAAAGTTTTCCTTCATATTTTATACCATACATATTCCCCCTCTTCAAAGAGAAAAAGGCTTGGTCATAGAAAAGCCTTTTTAGAAAAAAGCATTACAGCATTAGCAAATGAAAACAAATTTTATACAATATATACAATATGCACTTCTTCAATGAGAAATATCAAAAAATATTTTAGACTAAATGTACAGTTCAATTTCTAAAAGTCTCTAACTCCGTTTTCTCTAAAAAGATAAGCGTTTAAAATTCTTGAAATGTCCTCTCCAAACATAATAAAATTGTTCTAATTCTTCCATGGAATAACTGGAAAATTTCACAATTCTTCAAAATCTTTGCTTAAATACACTAATGCAAATTCCTACAGTCCTTGTCTTGAAAAGCGTTTTGTAAAAAACTGCTGTATTCAATAGAAAACCAAAAGATCTCTTTAACATATTCATGAAATTCTATTAAGAATACTTATTTACACTAATTATAAAACAATGCAAATTTTATTATAAAGCAATGTAATATGGGCTTTAGACATTAATAAACATAAAAAGCAACAAAATATAATACAACAAAATAAACTTTGATAAAAATTATCAGCAGGTCCCCAGCAAGCAGGTCAATGTAACTCTTGCTGATGGCTGTTGGATGCTTAAACACACTAGTAAGTAAAAACCTCTTGTTCCTGAATCATTTTTATATGTTTGACAGGTGCTCAATGATGGTTACGAGATGTACACAAACATCGTTTATTCTACTCTAATGATTCTATATTACAGTTACGATTAATAATAATAATAAATACAGTTACATATATAACATCTTCCTTAACAATTTATTTCTGGACATTCTTGATACATATCTTCAATCACATAACATTTAGGGGTGCAATAAGCACCCCCACAAATTCTCATAACATGTTTAAATAATAGACAATACAACGAAGCAAGCAGACATGCATTAGTAGGGCAAGACAGAGAAGTGAGTGAGTATTCAGCAGTTGAATATTTACAGAACTGGTCTCTGTTTAAATGACTGAATAACAGGTTACTGCACTGCCGGATTAATAAGATGGCATAATGAGGATTAGTTTTTCAGATTATAAATGTAAGATTCCAGGAAGGGGATGTAGACAAATTAAAGTTAGTTTCCTTCCTATTTAATATCTTACATACATACATTTTTGGTCATTCATTGAAGGAAATTTATTGGATTTTTATTCTTATGTTGCATTATACATATACATCGAGTGATTAAAAATATACTCAGAAATTCCATTAGAAATGTTAAGAGTCCTGGATTAAAATCAATACTTAAAATTCTTCTAATAATAAATATAAAAACAATTTTTTATCAAATCTTGCTCCAGATTAATGAAAATTAACATGTATCAACTCAATAAGATAACTTACAGGATGAAGAATAAAATTATCATAAACTTCCATAAGATCTTCCATGGTGTACTCTTCAAGCATAACAAAATCTTCAAGAACAGGACTGCTTTTCCTTGCACAGTCTAAGCAATGCACAAGATGCTTTTTGTCTACTTCTTTCACAAACAATATATTGAACACTTCCACCTGAATGGAACGAAAAGAAAAGCACTAAATGAATTAATACACCAAGAAATTTATACAATAATATTGGTTACAAATTATATACATATGAGGGCCAGTCAATAAATAAGTCAATGAATATTGCACAAAAAGTATGGTATGTAGAAAAGTAAAGATGGGTCTGAAATGGAGAGTCGGGTGTGGCCTAAGGATTCATGCATGTTTCTCTTGCCAGACACCATTACTTGTCTGGCAGGGAGTGAGAAAAGGACGATAACCGAGCATCAGCCATGTCCAGTCATTTTGTTTTTGAAAGCGACGCGGAATAGAGGCATCCAAAGCAGAGCAGCGTGGTGCATTTTTTGACAGCAGGTGTAGGAGGGCATGAAATTCAGAGACATATGAAAAGGATTTGTGGGGAGTAGTGTAAGTCACGGGCAAGAGTTCATAAGTGGCACAAACGTTTTTGCGAAGGACGCATATTCATCGGTGATGATCCATGAAGTGGAACACAGAAGAGCATGTTCCAAAAGTGGATGAGCTCATAAAGAAAGCCGGTCATTTAACAGTAGACAACATTTCTGTATCAGTGGGGCTGAGCCATGGGACGGTTCACGGAATCATCAAGGACACGCTGAAGTTCTATAAAACGTGCACACATTAGGTCCCGCATCATTTGACACTGGAACAAGACAGATGTCCCATAGCCTTGTCTCTGAAGCTTAGAATGGCAATCAAAAACATCCCAGTAAACTTTCTCATGGTATCATCCCGTTGCACGACAACACTAGATCAAAAGCAAAAAAATGTCTGCAAAAGTTCAAGTGGGAAGTACTGAGATACCCCTATAGTCCAGCTCTGTCCCCATGTGACTTCCACATCTTAGGTGAACTCAAAAAAAGCACACCAGGGCACCAATTTCAGATGGATGATGAAGTCAAAGAGTGTGTGCACAATTGGTTCAAAAAACAACCAAAGGTTTTCTACAAGCATGGTATTATGCGACTGGTGTCACAATGGAATAAACGTCTAAACACCTATGGATTATATTTCTCAGTTTTATTAAATAATTACTGTGATATTGCCTCTGACTCATTATTTAGTGACTGCTCCTAATATACTCTTTTAATAAAAAATATAACATACACTCAAGACAATTAAAAGGGGAAAGCATGCAAGAAGGAATTATATATGATTATAATGGAATTTTGCACATGAACATCTTTTAAGCCAACATGCAATTAAATTTTGGAGGCGAATTAATGATAGCTGGAGCTGAAGTTCATCACAAGTCAATATCGAAATGGTGTATAAAAGCGGAGAGAACCTAATTCTAGGGCATAGCTTCCATTGAAATTTAATTGCCAGGACGAACGTAATTGTTCTAAGGCCTCACAAGTATATGCCACCAGTAAAAGAGGCTGCGTAGTCAAGCTAAAAAAAGCAGGGTGGACAAATTAAAGGATTTCTTGTTATTTGAATCAGAACATTGCTGTTATCTGACTGAAGATGTTGAATCATGACAGAGTACAGCATGAAGAATATAGTAGTTCATCTAGATACAACAGAATACGAGAACAAATTATCACCACAGCAGATTTTGCAGCTCCTGGTTTATCATTATTAATGGATCCAACCTGTAACCAAGTCAACAGTGACCATAAGGATCATTAATAGGCAACTCACAGAACATGGTCTATGCTCATGATATCCACTCCATGGAATCTCATTGACAGGAGACAGTTATGTAGCTCCCGTTCTACTGGGCCGATTCATGAAATTCAAATGGCGCTTTCCATGTCTCGAAAGCGTGGCTGAGGATATGTATTAGATTTATATACAGCATTGTTCTAATATAGGTACTGTAATAAAAAATCGGACTTTTTCTGAAATGACATGACAATTTTTTTTACATATTTCGATTCTAAGACTCAAATTATGCCAAACTGACAAGTTTTCTAAAAATCACATGAGTAGTTTTTTAAAAATTAGCTCCTCAACGTTAATTCAATTTGGTATGTGATTTACTAATATCTCTTTGCTTATTACACTTACTTGATTCCTTCTTTCACAGTTCGAAATTTAGGTTCACTCCAAACAAAACTCACCCATTTTTCATGATTTATTTTTAAAATTTGTATTTTTAAATAACTTTTATAAATTTTTGGAAAAAATTTTGAATTATAACCTATAAAATTTTTATCATTGTATCATTTGTATTTCTAAGTAGACCTGCAAAAAATTAGAGCTTTTTATTCAAAATTTTTTAAGATATACGTGAATTTATATGTTGGCGTGTTTTGAAATTTGGCATATTTGTTGAAAGCGACAGCGGTTTACGCACTTTGCTAAAATTATTTGAAAGTAGAATGATGTGACTTTCTGCTCAGGCACAATGTAAAAAGGTAGGAACCCATGACTTTTTTTCGTTCCTCCACAATGAAAGGGATAGGAAAATTGGTTGCCATGTGTTAAGAGGTTCGCCATGTGAATTATTCTTGGCGAAAATTCAAAAAAAATTCGCCAAGTTAAATTTTTGAATTTCTTCGCAAATTTTGCACTACATTTTACAAAATTTAATATCCAGGCATAATTTGAGTCACAGAATCCAAACTTGTAAAAAACTTGATATGTTATTTCAGAAAAAGACCCATTTTGTGTCAAAATAACTATGTTAGAACAATGCTATATATAAATCTAATATATATCCCAAGTCACGCTTTCGAGACATGTAAAACGCAATTATTTGAATTTCGTCAATTGGCCCAGTAGAACGGGAGATATAGAACTGTCCCACTTTTTTTTTTTCCCCACTGTGTACATTAACAATATTCTACACACTACTGCAGTTTTTTTTCTTTTGACTTGCATTTCATCAGGATAATGCTTGATGGAATATGGCAATCATTTCTACAGATAGTTATCAAAAACTTACCTGGCCATCTGTATCCACAGATTTCTATTCAAAAGAGTACATTTCTGATTTGATAAGTAAGAACCTCTTACTGTTCAGGAAATCTTTCATTTAACTCAACAGTTGCAGAGAGTTTGGCAAGAAATCCTGCAGGAGGACAATCACCAAGTCGATGCCTAGCCAAATAGCAGCTTGAATAAGGGCTAAAGCCTTATTCATTTATTCAACACATGTAGCTATACCTCCTGAATAATAATAATAGTTTTTCTGAAATTTTGTTTCTGTTTCCATTATACACATCACACCTACCAAATTTCAATCTAGTTCTTTTTTAGTGCATCATTTTTTCTTGTGTGTATTTGCATTTTAGGATGGGCAATACAATGACACCACAGATTTCTCCAGCCCAGATTCAAAATTCACAACATTAGAAACATCTTTTATTTATCTACATGCTTTGTAAATCGTTACATTCACAGTTGATCATGTATTTATGCATCATTAGAAGTGCCAATCTTTGAGAAAGGCTATCAATAATAATTGACTGAATAATGGTCATGACTATTAGGTGATAACCAGATTTGAAGGAAATGATTAAACAGAATAAAGAGATGATATACCATGTAAAAGGTATATTACAATTGTCCACAAGAAAACTAAAATAAGACACATTTGCCCAAAAATGATTAGAATAAAAATATTACCTTTATAAAATAAAAAAAAAATTTGAAAGGTTTCAAATTTTAATTACGTCCAAAGGGGCATTTATTTAACATTTTGTGTGTTACCTTTATTTATTAAATACCATGTTCTTCGCACTTAAACCATAAAATTGATTTCAAGAGCAATATCGCAAACTAATTTTAAATTGAGCATATCTTTAGAAATTTCGGTACACACTCTCACGCGCTGGAGATAAAAATGTTTTTCTGTACAACGTTGGTATTGCTGGCTTTGAAATCTTTGACTTTGTTAATGAAAAATTCGTTAAAAGTTTTAGAGAATATTGTTACGAATTTCACATTTATTTATAATTGTAATTAAAATTCCTTTTTATTTTCCCATGCAACGCAGACGATTTTTGAAGAGAAAGCTACGTAAAAAAAAAAAAGAAACATAAGGACTAGATTGAAAAGTGATACGCCGTTTTTTGTGAAACAACGCAAAACGCCCAAACGAAAGTAATAGTCCTTCGGGACTAAATCCCTTTGAACTAATAACAGAACTGCTGCAAGTTTCTACCAAAAATTATGGTACTGTGTTTAAAAGTCAATTTTATTTTTATGCAGTTCTGGTACTTAGTAGATTGCATATGCCGCTTGAAGTCATCATAAATGCCATCACTGCATGAAAGATTGCACGATGGTTTGAGTCAGTTTGACATATTGATGTCCACACAGCTGCTGGAGTCAATATGACGATAAGACCACGACATTAGTTCAGTCACAAGCACTGTTCTTTCAGTTTTGCTCACTGACACAGAACAGTTTCCCAACTCAAACTACTCATTTTCCATGGCAATTTATCTGAGTTTAGAAAAGGGTGGATACCAGTCACAGAACATCCATAACAGCATCATACATCACACAAGTAATATATCATTATGGTAAAAAATTTTTTTATACTACTTGTATCACATAATAGCAAAATTATAAGACAATATGCCAGATTCAATAAGACTGGGTGAAATGATATAATTGGCATATGTACTAAAGCTGAGAAGACACTCTTAACTATATATATACTTTATTAATGACTGATCACATGCTTTATTACATTATTTTGAAGCATTTAGTTATTTCTTCTATTTTCACACAGGTAGAATATTGATTTCTGGCTTTAAACTACTTGATTAAGGTTCTTTAGAAGAAACAGCACTAGATACAGAACCCTCAAACTTGATTAACATGATAAAAAAGCCTTTGGTGCATAAATAAGTATAATCCACTTAAACAGTTGGAATAAATGACACTTTATGAAGAACTAAGAATTTTTGTTGTTGCAATGCTATTCATTATCCAGAAACCATGTCATGCATGGTCAAACTATACCTCCAGACACAAGAAGAAGCAAATTTATCATTGAAATATAATTTGAAAAATACATATCCAAGGTGCAATGCATTTCTAACACTCCAATTGAATCACATAACATATTCCAATAATTTACATACAGAAATATAAATTTCAGAAATTTCTTATAAAATTGTTTTCTTTGAAGATTATATTATGATAGCTTATACAATAGTTTTACAGGAGGAAAAGTAATTATTTATCAAATATTTAAAGTGATATGTCACCTCTGAAAACCACACTAAATTAAAAGCTAAAGCGTACTATATTGGATAGTTTGATTTTGAGTACAGCTCAGAAAGCAGTTAATTTGATACATCCATTTACATGATTCTCATGATACTATGTTAATGAGACAGCACTGCATTAAATGAGTTCTAAAATTCAATATTGCTATTCAAGATAGATGCCATTCAGAAGAAGATAGAATTCAACATTAGATAACAACAAAAGAACTAAACAAAGATCTATATACATGAATAGAAATTTATACATAAATCATTCAAGACAGTTTCCTAACTCATATGCCCAAAATCTTCATTTGATATGACAAGCAAAATTACAACATATCCATGCTAAGTCTACAGATTTTGGAGGGGGATAATACACAATTGTTCATTATACTTGCAGGTATGTTTATAAAAGTTTTAGAAAACTAACCTCACAATTAGTACAGTAATGCGCTGCTTCATTTTTCCCTCTTCCATGCCATTTGACATCTTTCTTTAATTCCTTTAAGAAGTCTAATGTCATTTGGCACTGCCGAAGGGTTCGTAACAGACAGTACCTATATTTAAACATATATAAACTTAGAAATTACTCTTGAAAACAGACAAATTTATCTAAATTACAATGATGAGACAAAGAACATTTTCTTAGTTTTTCCTACGTGAAACCTTAATCCAGAAATTAACTAGTAGTAGAAAATCTAAGGAAGCTGAACACATTCATAGAAAATTACATACAAGAAATATATGATGATAAAATGTATATTTAATAATATTTATTGTATAATTCTTATTATTTAAGTATTACGCATATTTATCAGATAGATACAGAGATACATTATTTACCAATGTAATATTTCTCAACTGAGAACTCAACTACTGACAATGTATTTTAGCAACAGTAAGTTAGTTGCTTTGAACTGTTTCAGTGGCAATGTATGAGTGTAGAATTTCTCAAAAGCAAAAGTTAAAAAAGTACTATTAGTGTAAGAAAGGTTAGCCAAAAATTTAAAAAATATTACTGTTAAATAATGTCTTCTCTTTAGTAAGGAAACTGACATCAGCAACAGACCTTATGGAATGAGTTGACCGATTCTTTAAAAATTATATAAATTATTTATCTACAACTCCCAACTATAAAAATCTTAAGTCTAATTGCTCAAAACTTCAGAAGTGGTGTCACTTCCCAAAATATTTATACAAAAGGTAATTTTGATACAATTTACACTATCTTTTCACATTATTATTCTTATTTCAAATTATGCTAACTACTACACTAAACACTCGCTCTCACTGAAACTTTACACATATTACAACATTTATGCTATATACAGGGTTATACGGACCTTGGCAAAAATACGGATGCGGGTAGAGAAGACTAAAACTAATAGAACTTGTCATGGTATTCGTGTGCCAAAATGGCACTCAATTGTGGAACATAGTACTGTTGAGCAGTTTTCAGCTGGTCACTCCATGTACAGATTTCGAACTGTATGCATCACTCCACGAATGCATTGCTCGCTGATATGTATATTATCTATAAGAACGGGAGCAGCTGCTCCATTACCATGTGCAGACTTGGAGATAAAATGCATATCAGGGAGCTCTGCTTTTGTGTAACAATCACTAGAAATCTGCAAGTGTCATGGCAATTCACAACAGCAGAACGCTGGCGCACGATAGCACCTTCTACCATCTCAACACACCTGTGCATCAACATTTCATATAAATCTGTTTCTTTTGGTCTCTTCTATTTGCCTTTAAATTTTCCAGTACTTTCTGAGCACCCTATATATATTAGAAAAAGCTTTCATAAATCTGGCACAGAAGTGAATTTCTGGGAACCCATGATACTAAAAAAACAAAAAATGATTTTGAAAACTCACAAAGTATATTGCCATAAATATATTGCTTGTTTTCATTTTATTTTTATAACACACAATATGGGAGATTTGATAGGTTTAAATGGATTTAAAAAACTTTAATTTGGCCAGTTAAGTGATATTAACAAATAATAAACACTTCGCTGCTGGTCATGTAAGCTCTAAATTGATATACTTTGAAAGAAAATTTCATCCAAATTGTGGTTATAAAAGTCTGCTAATGATAGGTGAAGAGAAATTCCATTAGAGTTTTCCTTTTTTTTTAACAATAATATTCATCTTGATGATGATCATTACAGTTTTTTAAAGGTTCTTTTCATTAAAATATGACTATTTTTTCTCATTTTGTGGAAATAAGTAAATGCTATTTGAGCTCATAATCATATTTTCTGACACACATTTAATAATTCTAATTACAACTAATTTATAGTTTATCATCAAAATTTATCGTAACTATTGCGGAGCATAAGTGGAACTTCATAAAATATAAATTAGAATCACTGCTGCATTTTATAAAAATTTATTTGGAGATGATAACATTTATCTTTTAAAATTACAAATCCTTTAAGTGTCTGCAAAATTATTACAAACATTATAGCAGTCTCAACTTTCCAACCCACAGTCGAACCAAATATTTTCCCCTCTGTTTTGTATCAAAATGAAGTACATGGCTGGATGTTTTTAACATCTGACAATTTACCAAAGTTATTAAATATTACCATTTTTGCCATTTAACTCATAAACCTTAATTTTTTCAGAAGCATATTTTTATTATTTATTACAATATAAATGTTACACCAAATCACTATTTTTTTAATGAACATGTATTTCATAAAAACATAAATTTAAACAATTTACTTTCATTATAAATTTTTAGTTTACTTAGGGAAAAAAAAACCCAAATGGAACTATTTGCCATAATTTATTGGATATACAGAACACTTACTTGATCTGTTCAAAGAGTTTGCGGTCAGAAAGCTTTAAATTTCGAGCCAGGTTCCATGTTAGATGAGCCATAGGAACAATTGATTTATAACTCTGAAGTTTATTCCATTCGTACCTCTCAACTGCTAATTGGTACTGTTTAGCAGTCAATGGACCTACATTCCAGGCTATATTGTTACACCAGCCCTAAAAATTTTTAAGATGTATTAATAATTTAAAGTTTTTTTTTTCCAGAAAGTAATCATTAATTTTCTTAACATTATCCTCCCTCTTCACTGAGCCAGGAACATACATAATAAAGAACACTGTATGTTCTATGATTAGTCAAAAGTCTCGTGAAAAAATTTATTCAAGCATATTAATCAAAGTTTAAATACCATATGTTGAAATTTATTTATCACAATCTGAATGAATTCTATGCAATTCTTCTTTGCTAAGAAAAATGATTTAATTTTCAAAATTAAATTCTACCTTAGATTTTGCTATTTTCAAGAAAGTTTAAAAAAATTTTCCAATATACACATTTTTTTAAAATTAGGCATACATGATCCTACATCTAAAATATTTCTTAAAAAAATACATTATTTTCTCATATGGTTAAAATTAAAACTTAACTACTGTTACTGTAAGAGTCACATTAAATCTTGAGTTTTAAAAATCTGAAAGTTCAGAAGGACCTACCTCCCACTTCAAAACATTTACAATGCATGTTATAGCACAAATCATTTATATTGGCCAGAAAAATCTCAGATATCTACATAAATGATGTTAATGAATTCACTTTAAATCTACCCCACAATAAAATACATCAGCTTACTGAACTATGATTTAAACTCCATTTCAGTACATCAGTATTAATATCCTTATTACAGGATTTCATAATCATTACTTTTAAAGGATACCATATTTTATCTGTCAATGTGTAAAAAAGAAAATTCAGTTAATCATTCTTTCAAAGCAGTGAAATAACATCAAATTTGCCATTTGTTATTTTACATTAAATTTGCAAACATTCACAATTTTTTGCTTCAGAATTAACCATTAAAAATGTATCTGAATTAAATTTCAATTCAGAGATTCAGTTTTAAGGATTATGATTTTCTCTGCTCACTTCTTCAGAATAACTTACAATTTAAAAAATATCATGCTTAGCTTTGCTTAGCTCTTAAAACATTATTACTCAAGGTTATACAAAGTATGTTTACAAATTTAATTTCTTATCAAGACCATTAGACATTTCAGAGACTATGAGAAATCAACCGTGGCTCTGCTGGAATAAGAACTATGGATCTTCCAAGTAGTACCTGAATATGCTGATTATTTACTTCACCAGAACACACATGGAGGAATGTGATAACTCCTTAAAACAGAACTTTCCTTTTTAAAAATCCATAAGAACAGGCTATAAAACAAGAAGTACTATCAGTCCATCAATGACAGGATGCAGTTTTACCGCCGCATACTTGACCATTAATGCAAACATGCATGGACCATTTGGGCCAATTTATTAATGAAATAGGGAGTGTGGATATGAATAACGTAAGAGAGGTTTCTTCTTTCCTTATTCCCCCCCCCCTGTTAATTCTAACAATGTTCAAAGAGTACAGAATTAAAGCAAAAATTACTTTTACGTAATCTAAGCTGTCAGGGTTGCCACTCAAACAGAATGAAATTCCGCAACTTTTCCAGGTGTGTTTTAGGAAAATTCCAGTCTATCCGCATAAAGCACATTGGCTGTGCTGAGAGGTAAATTAATTACGGTACCACTTGAAAATACAAAAATTTGCCAATTACATACATAACTACCAAAGCACTAGTATTATAAAAGGAGTTTTTGGTCCACTGAAGACTGGAATTAAAAATTCTCCAAGCTGGATTTAAAAAAATAAATAAATATTTTTTTTTCAAACATTTTGCAGATAAACAAAAGAAATATATTTAACGATATTTTTAAATAAATTCAGGTATTTTACATTTATTTAGAAGCATACATAAGCAAAAAATATGTGCATAAAATTTCGTGATAGTATGTCATCATAGTGCTAGAATTAGTTTCAGGAGTATGGCAGAGAAAAATTCCCTGAAATTTGAAGGTATTATTAACAAATAACAAATAAATTTAGAAGGACAAAGTCATTAAAAGATATGAATAACATTGAAATAAATTACTTAAAGATTAAAAATTGAATTACAATAATCAACGATATTTTGGCAAAAATAGACTTATTAAATAGTTAACCTAGATGACTGTTTACTACTTTTTATATTTTACCGCAAAATGACAAATAAGGCATTTATTAAAAGGGAAAAAAAGGTTTTCGTAGTACACAGTAGTGCCTTGGCCCGATTTTGAAAACTGTCGCCAACACAAAAATGACCCATTTACTGCGCATCATAAATGTCCAGTTATTGGTTAATCATAATGTGGCCAAATACCGCATGTACCGTACACTAGGATTAAACCGACTTTGTTTTATACGAGAATGTGAAGGTATTTTCTTTCATTCAACATGCATTGCACATGCGAGTCTCTCAATTCTCAAGACAACTGGAAACCAAAGTTACTGGAATCTTGCTTTGCCTTTCTAAAAGACAATCTGATTGGAGTTGTGAAAATTAGCCCTACGCCAGCTGCCTAAAGACGCTTACGCGATACACAATCCCTCAAGAAAGTGATCGTTTCCAACGCTGGTGCAAAAAAAAAATTTTTTTTTTGGGGATCGCCATATGAAATTCCCTAACTTTTCTGGTTTTTCAGGTAGTGTGGCAACCCTGTGAAATATTGATCATCATTCATAATCAACTGTTTCATGACATTGTGTCTAATTTTGTGCATTTATTTATTTGTATATTGGTAAAAATATGAGTGTTTTCAAAACTTAATTTTGCTCTATATACATAATTTAATGATAAAATGTAATAATCATCTTACAATAATTTTTATTACAATTAATTCTAATTATACTGGTTATAATAATTTTATTATAGTAAATAATTATTACATTTACATTATAGTTAATTACTACATATATTTTTCTTTGACCTTAAATGAACGTACATTATAAAACTCTGGAAAAAACAGATATCTTTTAATTAATTAATTATAATAATTAATCATTACATTTCTTTTTGACATGTGCTAAGTCTATATGTATTGCTTTTCATACTGGCTGGGGAAGAAAACATAATTTATTAAAAAAGATATTTTTGTAACACTGACAAATGTCACATTACAATACTGTAAAATGTCATCTTAAATCAACTACGATCTGGACATATCCTGCCCAAATAAGGTGAAAACTAAAGTACTTTTTTCTATACTATAAAAAGTACATTTCTTTTATGTATAGGTCTATGTTTGGTAGTCTTTGGCAACATACTAATTCCAAACTCCCAGCAGGCTGGAGTGACTTACAGCTTTGTTTAAAAAGAACTACGAAGTCTTAAGAAGGCTTTAAAACAAAACATAAATGTACATCCCGTGCTTGATGAATCAGCTAACCATTTTTGGCGCTGAAACAGTCAAATAATAAGAACTTAGTAGCCAAAGGCTACAGAATCAATTTAATGCGAAGTTGGTTCAAACACACCGGCATAGCATTTTAAATGTCAGTAATAATAATTTTAATAAGAATTTAAATACGTTAATTATCTTCAAAGGAACTGAAATCTGATTTAATGCAACACATAGTGTTTGTTTTTAGGTTTGTGGGCTATTAGTAGAATGTGAAAAGTTGCAGTAAACAGAATTTTTTCCATAAATTTCGGCCAGCAATCTTTCAAATAGCAAGGCTGACAACATTTGATACCAAGGTTTCAAAAAGCAACTTTCACAGGAGTGATGAATGACCAAGTAACTGTGATGCTCATCAAGTTTGGGCATAAGTTTATCAAGTTTCAGTAATAATGATAAAATGCAGGATGTCTTGGATCACAGTTTCCCCCCCTCAAGTGATTTATTTCAAATAGCTTAGGTTAGAGGAATAGGAAGAAAAGTTCTAGAATGGTTCTTTGTTAACTATGCTTTACATTCATGTACTTTGACAGATGAGGATAGATATTCAATGGTACAAATATCAAAATATGTTTATAACTTCAATGATGTAAAATAACTAGTTTTCTTAAACACCTAACAGCTATCCACAGAAGTTAAATCCAGTTCTTGGCACTGCTTAACAAGCAAACCTGTTATCATCTATCAAACATCCTTGCAAGAGACGCATATGGAAGAGGCAGTGTCTGTGTTTTTGGTGGCATCTCTTTGTGTGGACGCACAGACCTTCATGTCTTTCGAAGGGAAAACGTGAATGCTCAGGTTTATAGAGATGACATCCTTGATGTTTATGTGTGCCCATATGGCAGGGCAATAGGTGATGGTTTTCTGTTACAGGATGACAACGCAAGACCACACAGGGCTTGCATCGTAGATGATTATCTTCAACAGGAAACAATTATGCGCATGGAGTGGCCAGCTCGATCCCTGGACTTGAATCCTATCGAGCCTGTTTGGGATGCTTCAGGGAGATGTCTAGGTGCTCTCAATCTGCCCCCTCAGACCCTTGATTGCTTGCTTGACCTCGTAACTGCTTCGCAAGAGGAATGGCTTTCCTTTCCTATGGAACAGATAGACCGCATAATTGAAAGCCTCACACATCGTTGTATGTGCTGTATTGCTTCTAGAGGCGATCATATTCCCCATTGAAGGTACTTTTCCTATAGCAAACTGACACCTTCGATTTGTTCATTTTATACATGTGCTAATTTCTATAGCACCATAATTGTCTGGTAATTTCTTTTTATGTTATTTGATTCCTTACTATGTGTTGTATATTGTGGGTAAGTTTCATAAAATTCTACATGTAACTTTTTCATTAACCAATAATTTTTGTTTATGATAACCAGTGTATAACAGATCGCTTTCGCTGTTACAAGGTGACCGAAACCTTCTTGCTGCTTCATCAGACACACGTACAGCACGATACTCTGAGTTAAACCGCAAAGTAATCTCTGTCAGCATCCTTTGTCAACGTTCCTGCAGCTGCGCAATCCTCGGACAATAAAACTGAGATCTTGGATGCACAGTCCCCGAGTGCCTGCCACAGGTCTGCCTCATTACTGAAGGATTTCCCACAAAGGTGGTTGTTTAACGAATGAAACAAGTGATAATCTGGAGGCACCAGGTCTGGCAAGAGTAATATCTCCCAGCCAAGTTGCTGAATGGTATCCGTAAGCTGCGTTCGCACTAGTCCATTGGTGCAAAAAGCAGAGATGCAGAAAAAAATGCTTTCTGTGTATATCAATTCACACCAGGGTGGAAACTTTCATTTTTTACAGTTGCCATGCCCGCACACTAGATGGCTTTTCATAACGGAAACTTTGGGACAAAATATAAATTTTTGAGTGGTATTTTGTCTTTTTTACTGTTATATTTTTTAGTTAAAATGAGTCTAATTTCTGTTCGATTAAAACTTATTTTACTTCTTGGCTTTACGTAGGAAAAGCAAATGCAAATAATTTGATTGAAGAAATGTGCTTGAATGACATAATTTCTTTTAACTACCTCTGCACAACGTCATCAATTTGATGAATATCTTGCCCTCGTTGAACCATTTACCTAAAAGCAGAACATTAAACTTTGTCAAAATATCACACAAAAGGAATCGTTTGGAAGATAGGAATAAAATACTCCAAAAAAAGATCGTTGAATATATATAATTTACTTTAATTATGAATTTTGTTGAATGATAACTAAAAATTCTTAGTTGCATATTTCGATTCTAGATAGTGATTTTTTCATGGGGTAGAAGACGATAAAATTTTTTGCATAATATTTGAACTTTTCTTAATCTAACTGGATTAGTTAATGCAACAAAAAATTATACTTTGTTTAAATGCATGTAGGATTTATAGGATTACTAAACTAAATACCATACCTGGAAAAAAGCAGTTACTTGAAAAAAGTTAATAAACATGAGAAATTTTAAAGTGTTTTAAAATATTTTCTGCCTTATGTACATTATTTTTAAAATTTAACTATTATTACTTCAGTTAATAAAAATGATAATGCATACAACGTTAACTGGAAGACGAAAACTTCTTTTATAGTCAATCAAAAAAAAAAGCATATTTCTTCTGCAAAAAAAGGGGGGAGAGAGAGCAGTAAATAAAAATATGGTGCATTCACGCCATTAGCAAAGGTGGAAAAAAGGGCTGAACCCACACTGCAATTATCTAGAATTAACTGAAATTACTTGGTGCTAGGATGTGTTACGTGAAAAGCTGATTTTCAGACTTGAACTTCAGGAAACTGAGTAAGTATCTGTGCTTCCCTGAAACTAGCAATAAAGTTTTCAATAAAAATTTTTTAAAAATAGCAGCTCTGTTTCAACACCACCCCTCATAACATTTCAATCCACAGGAGCGACGTTAAATTGATGTAGATTTTAATGAAAATTCAAAATCTGTGATTTCAATATCCCACATTATCTTTTCACAACAATCTATTACTTAAGATCCTAGGGTAAAAATTATCAACCATACCTCATTTATGGTTGGTTGATAGTTAAGGCTTACTATTCTTAACAAACTTCAAAATTTTCCTTTAAATAATTTATTACGGTTAGTCCATTTTACTTTATATTTTCCTTAAGATGAATTTTTGCAAGTATATTCATTTAAAAAAGTGTGGTATAAACTGGACATCTGAAACAAGATAGCTGAAACTGGTGCGGCAAAAAAATGAGTCACCTCTTTTGGTCTCTGGTTGTCTGGAAAATACTGCCTCTGAGGTCGCTTCCGATTGGTTAACGTTTTCTGCCAGAATGTGTCATTGTGTTTGTGTGAATTGGCCTTTAGTCATCCCTGCCACATATGGTCTGACATAGTTATGACTCGCAGAGTATAGCACACTCTTGTGATTAACTAGAGCTTGTCTGGCAGTAATAGCTCATAACGTGCCACTTGGTGACTAGTTCACCAGACACAAAGCATGATCTTGTGTGGGTGCAGAGGTGATTTTGGGCTGTGAGGCAGTCTTGTGGTCATAACCAATATCTAGTATATTTGGGAATGTCACACTCAAACACATGTTCTGTCACTCATGAGCACTTGCCAAATATGGGATGTATTATGGTGCCAAGACGGCAATGATGAACAGGCTGTCACTTGTTGCACATTGTTGGCTGACAACAATGTTCCGTTTCCTCAGAAATCTGGTAGTATTCAGCAAGTTCATCTTGCATTTGACTTCCATCCTCCTCTATGGCTGCCTTCAGCGCCTTGTCATTGAACACTTGTGGTCATTCACAGCGAGGTTCATCACAAAGGGTCAGGTCTCCCACACTGAACTTCTGTTGAGTATGCTTAACATTATGCTCGTTCACTGTATCCTTCCCAACTGGACACAACCGAAGAATACTCAAAACATACTCGACAAACTGATGTGTATGCTGGCAGGTGCACCTTAAATGCCATTTAGCAAACAGGCATGAATAAAGTCTTTTGATACCTCTATATCTCTGACACTGGATGTACTGTGTAGGTACAAGATGACTGTATTAGTAAATATCAATTGTTAAACTAACCCTACAGCTTCTAGTTATACTGTCATGACTGTACATTCATGATGCTGCAATCTACTGCCATCAGACTAAAAGTTGTTCTGCAACTTCTAATATTTCCAAGGAATCTAAATTATTTTCCACTGTACTGCTATTGGATAATTATGATCTAATGCCAAAATATTACAATAACTAGTAAAATAATTTTGTTCAATAAAGAGAGAGAAACAGTCATGCATAAATAAATGCATGTAAATTATTCTAGCGTATTCTTTCTCTACTTATTTTGAAGTATAAGCCAAATGCTGACAGGTGTAAAAAAACTTTGTGACTTTAGAAATCACCAATAGTATCAGTTTACAAGTAAACGATCTTCCACATAATAAAGTAATACTAATGACAGTTTATGTTCAAACTCGTACATATTATTTGTTTCAATATTTCAATCTTCAGTATTCTGCTTACAGCTTTATTAACATAAAAAATAGATAAAGAAATAAAATGTGAAATATTAAAATGGTCTCCATATTTTAGGTACATTACTGCATTTAATAATTTGAGTTTGTCAAAAGATTAGTTATAACAATTTAGAATACTAACCACAGCTTGAACCCAATGAACTGTGCCAGCATTAACCCATACTAGATCACCTGGTCTCTGCAAAAAACGATATACAGGAACATTTTCCGCAAATAAATCATCTAAAATGGGCCACCAAGATCCATGCAGAAAGTTTAAACTATTCCTAAAATTAGAAAAAGAAAATTTTATGTAATTAAAAAAATTTGATCACAGAAATATATCCAATTACTTGGAATGTGTTAGTACAGCAATGAACATTCAATTACCTCTCACACATGTTATGAATTACCCCCCAATATGGTTCGGGTACTCCAAACCACTCGCAGTCCCCAGGCCCAATATTAATATTCACAGAACAAAAGTTGTTATTTTCTTGGTGGCCAGGTGTCCTACTTCCAGGAACTTTCATATACAGTTGCACAGTGTTCATACCCAGAATAACATGTCCAACATGACTTAACATGTTACCAGCTGATACAACCTATAAAGGCAAAACACAAGAACTATTCACATCAGGTACATTTTTTTAAAATTTTATTATTTAACCTAAATAAACTAAATTGCAGGAAAGGAAATTTCACATTTCATTTTAATAGCAGCAATTCAAGTAAAAGTAAACAGTTTTAAAAGTTAGAGAATAAACATTAATGTGTGAAAAATGTGAGGGAGTATTACTCAAGAGTACAAATAATTAGTATTTTAATTTAAAAGTTTGCACAGTTATTAAATAATAAATAGGCACAGCTATTGAATAACACAACACTCTAGAGAAAATTTTTAGTAATGAAGACAAAGTACTAAAAAATATTTTAGGAAAATGCGGCGCTAGAGGATAAAAAAGCTTGCAATTGAAATTAAAATAAATACCCTAACAAAAGTTGGCAACTTTGTCAGTTCTTGAAGCTGAGGTCTCCACTTCCTTTCATCTGACAAATCAACATTTGTTCCAAACTTAATTGTTTTGAAAGCACCATTTCTTCTGCCCTTTTTACTTCTATTTAAACAAAAAGAACAGTAACTATATAACAGCAAGCACATAAAAGAATAATTACAGAACAGCATATAAAATTTTCCCCAAGTTCCAAACATATATAATATATATACCATAAAATAATAAATGTAAATTATTTGAGAATTGAAAACAGTCTGTCAAAATTTATGTAATACCTTGACACAGAAGAATTGGAATCGCTATCAGATTCACGGGTAGTATGCCCTCCTTGAGCCTTTTCCTGTTCTTCCTGAGGAATGAATTTGATAGATTACTTCTTTGAACATGAATTTGACAACACTGAAAACAGCAAGCTGCACTACACCTAGCTTACTTCTAATTTATTTTCACGGGAAACTTCAAATAAATATTAAATGTTAAATCACCATTTTATATCAAGCATATTTATATTTACTAGTTTTCCTGAAGTCAGTTAATAAAACATGAATAAATAAACTTGAATTAAACGTAAGATATTTAAACCCATCAAAATAAGAGGTTGATTCTAAATTTTCAATAATCAAACCATTCTTTCATTTACACTAATAAAAAATGCAGCTATTATTCAGAGAAATAATTTAATTTCAATTTTTAATTTATTAACAAGAATCCTGCTATTCATTCATTAAAAAAAATCTCCCCATTACACACACTTGAAATATGTATGTACTAAAAACTAAACTGAGATTGAGGGTACCTTTATTCTGATAATAAACAAAGAAAAATGTACTAACATTTAACGTGTTGCATATTTAAGATCATAATTTATGTCTGTCACAGGAATTTTTTCACAAAATTGCAAAGATTTTCCTTAAGTACACCTGTTTTTTATGCACGTTTAGCCTGAGTATCATTACGCATAGTTTCAGTGTATCTCTTGGATAAGAATATGTACTGCACAGAGACAGTACAGAATGAATGAATTCTATGAAAATCTATGAAAGAAATTTAAAATTTAGCTGGTAGGCACAGTCCCAGGGCCTTAAGCATCTATTTTTAAACTAAGTGCATCCTGTTACCTCTCCATGCACATGCTGTTATTTTTACTATTTTTTCTTAAACTAGAACTACGTAGCGTATTCGGAAACTAAGTACCGTTTCATTCTAGCGCCATCGCAGGCGTCCTGCGCACCAGTCTTTCTTGTTTACTGACTTTCAATTGTCGCCATTTTGGTTGCTCTATGATGTGTTTTCAGAATGCTGATGTTTTCAGCATTCTGAAATATGATGTTTTCAGCATTCTGAAATATGATGTTTTCAGAATTCAGTTTGCTGTGCACATTCAAAATGTTTTAGATAATTAGTTGTCCCGTTGATTGTGAGATTTGTGCCGTGATTAAATTTTTGAACGCCAGGAATGTTAAACCAGCCGAAATTTATCGTCAAGTGACAGAAGTTTACGGTGAATACGCGATAAGTGATGGAATGGTGAGAAAGTGGGTAAGAATGTTTAATGCAGGTCGAACAAATGTCCACGCCGAAGCTCGGAGTGGTCGGCCTTCTGTTGTCACCGATGATTTGGTAAGGAAAGTTGATGAAGCAATTCATGAGATCAGACGCTTCACAATGACAACTCTTTCAGAGAGATTTCCACAAATTTCACGTACTGTTTTGTTCGAAATTGTGTCTGACTGCTTGAATTATCGCGAAATGTGTTCCTGATAGGTTCCAAAAATGCTCACTGATGTTCACAAAACAAAGCGACTTGGTAGTGCCCTGACTTTTCTCACGCGGTACAGTGATGAGGGAAAAACTTTTTAAACCATATTGTGACAGGTGATGAAACTTGGGTGTGTCATTTCACACCAGAATCGAAACAACAATCGATGGAGTGGAGACACACTCATTCTCCGAAAAAACAAAAGTTCAAAGAAATCTCATCTGTGCACTGTCTTCTGGGATAGGAAAGGTGTTTTGCTTACTGAATTTCTTCCCAGAGGTGAAACCATTAATGCGGCACGATATTGTGAGACTTTAACAAAACTAAGGCGTGCCATTCAAAATAAACGAAGAGAAATGCTCAGTAAAGGAATTGTGTTGCTCCATGACAATGCTCGGCCCCATACTGCTGGTGTCACTCAATCATTAATTCGACAGTTTCATTGGGAGCAGTTCTATCACCCTCCGCACAGCCTGGACTTGGCTCCGTCTTACTATCACTTGTTCCTGCACATGAAGCGCGAGCTTGGTGGCAAGCGTTTTGGATCTAACGATGACACGAAAAATACTGTGGAGTCATGGTTATTGAAACTGGCGGGAAGTTTCTTTGACGATGGTATACAAAAACTGGTCACCCGCTATGACAAGTGTTTGATCATTGGTGGACACTATGTTGAAAAATAGTTTGAGGCATGTATTTTCATGTAAAAATAAAATTGGATTCGAAAAAATTGTTTTACTATTTTTTTTTTTTTTTTCAAAACGGTACTTAGTTTCCGAATACGCCTCGTAATAACCATTTCTATGAATAATTAATGATGCACTTCCTAAAGGTTCATAAAAAATTTTACTTATGGACCTGTAGAGAACTCAACTATATTAATTATACACAAAATCTTTAGTATATTAACGAAAAGCTTAAAAAAAAAGGGAAGAAAAATATATGCATGGTATTTTTCCATTATTTCATGGCACACAAAAATTAATAAAATTGCATCAGTTGGTAAATTTAAATACATTAATACCTTCAAACAGTATGGTTTAGCCCATCCGTTTGCTTTTGCCTTATACTTTAGTTGCTTGCAAATTCTGTTTTACAATACCATGGATATAGTTCAGTGTCACTTTTCACTATCTCTAGAAAAATTCTCATAACTACTGTTTGCTATATCACATACATTTAAATAACTACAGCTAAAATAAACATAAGTAAAAATCGCAACTCTTTTCTATACAAACTAATCATTCATATGTACCTATTAAAACATAAGGCAATTTAACTCATTAATTCAAGAATATGAAACTCGTAAGGAATGTGCTTTCATGAATTTACACAATAAAATGAAAACAGTAAGAAAGAACAGAATCTGAATTTATTTATTTGTGAGAGTTAAAATGTTAAGAAAAGTTATTGTTTTAGAGGATGGAAATGCACACAAACAATGGGAGGGAAAAATAATATATAATATAAAAAACAAAACAAATTACACTAAACCAATTAATGCAAAATTAATAATTGCTGACTAATACCTAAGACAAAGTTATATTTTGTCCTAATATTGAATATATCTGTCTCCAAATACTGAAGTGTAGGGGAAAAAAAGGCCTAGATGAAATTAATTTTCAACTCCTATAAACTTCCATCTTACTTAAACTCATATTTTTGACTTTGCATAGCAAATTATCAGAACAAACATTATATTTTTCATTTAATATATAGTTATTGTTAACAAAGCCGCAGAGAACTGTCAACATACTCTAAGAGACTCTTGAAAAGAAGATGCTTGATACTGTGCATAACGAGCTATCGATGTATGAGACCTATGACTTTCACAACGCCATACCTGCCGTCTTCTCTCAGTGTCCCAGTTTTCATCTGATGATTGCATTAGCTGTTAATACACAAAAATAACCATGTCAGTCACAAATTTAAGTAAACACACATGTCAACTATAAGATATTTATATTACATACTTGAGTTCTAACTTCAATTGTGTGATCTGGATTTGCTTCAACTAATGTCTTCGTTGAAAACAAGCCAAGATCTGAAACAGATTATAAACATTCATAAAATCGGGAAATCACCTGACATAGTGCTAGTAATTATTTCAAAATACATCAAAAACATTTAATGAATATGGAAACACAGAAATGTGGGGGAAAAAAGACATTACATTTGCCAAAAAGTATTTAATAAGCAACTTCAGTACATGATAAAAATCAGGAAAAAATTTTTCCCTTTTAATGCATCGTGCCATGTGCTGCTGTTTGGTTGCTTTAAATGTTTGCTATACTTCTATTCCTTTAAGGAACAGTCTTCTCAGATGTAGAGAATGATTTTTTATATTAAAAGAAACTCAGGAGGACAGGGGGAAAAGAAAAAGATCAAGCACTAAAAAATAAGCTGTTTCCACCAAGTTAATTACATATTTGTTTTTTTGTTTTGCCACATATAAACTTTTGCAAAGCATTATTATTATTTTTTTTTTATTCATCCTTCCAATCGTATGAAATAGCAAAACTAAGAAAATTCTCAAGTTGTTCTTTAACCCTTTTGCACCAAATGTCCTGCAGACATGACAGCATGAAATGCACTTCCTGGCTGGCACACTACAGAGACAGAGCCTCTTCTTGTTTTCTTAAGGGTCTGAAACAATCACTCAGAAAAATAATATGCCTTTGTGAAGTTATAATAAATACTACTGAAACAAGGGGAGCAAGTAAGTGTGATTTCATAAATTACTGTGTTTTTTTATTTAAATTTAGTGTTAACTTTTATTTATATTCCTAATTCCAAGCAAAAATAATAAAGATTAATACCATGTATACTCCTACACTCAATTTGCACAAACAGGAGACAGGGAGTTTCAGCCAGTTTTTACTAGCACACTTTTCTTTCACTATTTTTTTAAAGATACATATATCAATCAATATACAATCAAATGCATATATTACCAAGTTTTAGAACACTTGTTAATCCACGTATCACAGCTATGGGATGAGCTAAACAAAACTCTTGCAGTTGTGGAGAAAAAGCTTCTTTTTTGTTTTCCAGCTGTAGGAGTAAATATTGTTAATAAAAGAACTGGAAACTTTAAATTTTCATTACAATGCTTTTCATATATTTAGTAGCAGTAAATAACTGTAAAAAAGAATTACAAATTAATATAAATTATAACATCAAAAAGTAGCTATTTGTAAATACTATGGTGGCCATTAAAATTGCACTACTATAATAGCAGGAGTTGACAATGCAGTGCCTGCAGGCATCAAGATGCCTCGAATCAATTTTAAAGTGCCTAAGCTTTAAATGTTCAAATTCTACATTTTAGATATTAGAACAAACACTTGCACTTATAATGAATACTTTTAGTAAAAATTCTTATTTTAAGTTCACCCTTTGAATAATTCTATAAATAGTACTGTTAAATTCTGAACAAAAACTAAAATCTTAGCAACATTTAGATGACACTACACAACTAGATGAACCAATTTTTGATTGCTAGAAACATCTGATTCCGCATACAGTGATTTATTCTCTGTTCCCATTTTCCTTATATACTCTGTCCAACCACAGCATACTATGTTTCATATATAAACTTGCTATTTAATGAATTTGTATTTCAAGTATTGTAAACATTGTATGCATCCTTCCCTTCAAAATCTCAATCAATGAAACTATGAAAAGGTGCAAACAACATTGCTTTTACAATGGGGGTACTTAGGGAATAATCTCATTTCAGTTGCTTGTTGACAACTTATTTCATTGCACAAAAACATTTGCTTGGCTAACATTTGCTATAGCAACATTTTTTTCATAAACGTCTTTGCAATAATAAAACAAACTGGTAGAACATTACACCTATTATATTCCCCATAAATTAATTATTCTTTGATATAACTAATCATATATCTATTCATATTATTACTGTAGCCACCCTACTATGCCTGTCAAACTCCTGTATTTCAGAAATATGTCTTCCTAGTAAAAAAGGGCTGCTAAAAGGAAGCAGCAGTCTAACGTAAAAATTGCATAATACATACAGCATTGCAAGATACGAAAAGAATTAGCAATGCTGCATATGTAAAAATAAAGGATGCCTGCAACATCACCTAGGATCAGTGAAAAAGAGATGAAAGGATGAGTTTCTTATAAAGGAAATGTGTTGTTTACTATGAAAGAATAATCACACAGCAGCATATATCACAACTTGATCAAGGCAAGAAGAGTAACTAGTCTTTCTTACATAAAGAACAAACATACAGCATCCTGATCATTCAGTGTTACATTATAAATATGTTAATCCTTGTGGTTTTCCATTCTTTTAAAAACACCACACAGTTACTTCGCAAAAAAGATGTACCACCACATACAACACTCAGTATCAAACCTTTCCTTAGCAAAAGGGAGGTTACAAATTCACCTTTAAAAATTCAACACATTTTTCTCAGAATTAAACATATCTGGTGTATGGTGTTATACATACTGTGTTAACATTTCATATTTTATAAAGAAATAACTGCCACAAAAAAGACTACCTACACATACAACAAATGATGTCCATGAACAAATTATGGCTACCTGAACTGCAGTATCCCAAAATTCCATCCAAAGTGGGCACCATACCTCACTGTGTTGTAGTGCTTAAAGTTGCTCATAACAAACATATTTGGTACAGCTCATTACAATTTGTTTATCCAATATACGCGAAATCTTTATCACAATCTTTTTTTACATGGAATCAGTGAAATAAATTAGTTGTGCTATCATTTTCCCCCATTGGTACTGCAATTTTAATGGCCAGCCATATACATAATTCCTTCCTCCTAAATAACTACAGCACAAACTCTGAGATCTGGAACTGCTATGGCTTCAGCGATTCTGGATTTTGGAAATTCTTAAATTTCAGATTGGACTTTGGAAATTCTGAAATCTCAGCTAGTACCGGGGGGGGGGATCGCATTTATGGCACACTTTTCTTCTTTTGTTATACTCTCCATTCCTAGACTTTGTAAGGGGCGAATTTTTTATTACTTTATTTCATTTACATATTATTCTGGTTGGCATTCCAGGGATTTTGGACTTCGTACTTTATTCAAAAGTTATTTATAATACTAAAACTTAGACAAAGTATACATCATAAATTTATAAATACAGCAGGCAAACAAAATATACTGCAGAGCTACCAGATATAACACATATTGCAACTAAAAAAATTCAGCATATCCTTTGTCATTCTTTCTTATATAACTAAAGGGTAAATAATGCAAACTGACATATACCTCAACTGATATTTAAATTAATCTTTAATGCTAACCGAAGAAAAAAAAGCTCTCTTTAATAAAATAAAATACACACATATAAAATTAAGTTTTGCTTTTCCAATAACTAAATAAACCTTAATTTCAAGACGAATTTAAGTAATATCCAATACAATTTGAAATAGGTTCTTCAACTAAACTACCACATAAGAAAGCCAAGTTAAGGTTCTTTTGACCTGCCAGCACTTTCTCTTAGTTCTGTGTAATACATAGGGAAATCCATTTAGAAACGCACAAATTACACTTCTTTTACTGTTTAATACAATGCCTTAGACAGCATTTATAATGCCATAAGTTAGCTTCTTGATTAAATTTGAACAGCAGTTCAATATATAGGTTTACTCATGCATTTTCAATAGTAACTAAATGCACAAGCATCTCTGCTACTATAAAACTTAAAAAATTACCAGTATTCAACTCTCGATCATCACTATGAACTAAAGTTCTTTACATAATTGACTTTTGACAAAATCTCAGTTGCTAATTTTGTGAAGCCTACCGAGATGAACAAATTTAAAATATTTTACCAGATGATCAATCTAAGTTGTGCTAAATCCAAATTATAGACATATATTCAGTTTAATGCAGTATATCAACACCTTGATTGACTATGAGAAAACAATTATATCCTCCTTATCAAAAAATAAGAATATGCAATAAAAAGCATTCTTTACTTACAAATACACTGGGTGTTGGAGGCAACAACTGGTCTTTAGATGGAGGTGGATAAGGCGGATCTGGTGGAGATGGAGGAGGACAAAGCTCAGCCATTATACTTGTATTTGATACACCATTTTTTGTGAGCCCTTTACATGCTGCTAACAGTTGAGATGAACTCATATTAATTGATAATGAAGCCGGACATAATACAGAACGTTCATTTTTCCCTTTGGGAGATAAAATTTCTCCTTTTGATTCCTCTTGTTCACTTTTCTCTTTTACAGAGTCTGATTTAAAGTCATGTAAGAGTGCTGATTTTTTAGGTAATGATGACTGAAAGGCAGATGAAAATTTTAAGGCATCATTATCAGACAAAGTAGCATCTTTCACATCATGGATATTGATGTCCTGTGTATACACCCCTGTTTTATTCTGATTAGTGCCTTTGGACTGAGATTCTCCAGAAAACTGAACTAAAAGATCTTCAGCCAATGATGAAGCAATATCCTTCTGAGACAACAAAATCTGCAGATCCTTGTCACTTATAGCAGTGCACAAATCATGCAAAACTACAGTAGGCTGTGATGTACTTGACACCTAAAATAAAAGGCAAGTTTAACATTTTCATTTCTACAATGCTTGAATATTAACAAAATATAGCTGTCTTCTAAAAATGCTTTAATAATCATTTTCTGAAAACATCAAGATAAATACAGGGAAACCTCTCTAAGATGACCACCTGTAACTCCACACAGTTTTTAGTCATGTGTAAAGGTCATCTTACCAAATGATGACTGTGATGTGAACACTGATTTGCATAATGGGTTTATTCTATTCAAGGTCCTAGTTTCTGTTAAAGAAAAATATTCACAGAATGCACTGTACCAGTACATTAATCATAATTAATTACAAAGATAAACAGGAAATTATGGAACTAACCCCTCCCCAAAATCTTACCCATAACATTTTAAAATAAAGCAAATGAAGAATATTTTAAAATATGTAAGACATAATAAACTGCTTAGTAATTTCAAAAACATTCACAACTGCACCTGTATATCCCCCCCCAAAACAACAAGCAGCTCTTAGTCCTTAGTAACTTTGTCCTCTAAAGCTCTTTTGTTTTGCAGACATTTTAATATTGAAGCCTAACCACTAATGATTTATGAACTTGAATAAATTTCAAAATATATGCCCATCAGCTGTTGCAACATGGGGGGGAAAAAGTTACGAGTTGCTCTGATGTTTAATAAGAATTGATTAGCAATATGTTTACTGGCTGTACTAACAAGAAATGAAAGTATATTTACAATAACTTAAGTAAAGCAACCAGTTTAGGGATGTAATGATTTACTTAAAGAGAGCTATATCATAACAGCCAGATCAATCTCATATGCTTGTGTACACTGCAGGTAGAATAAAATTATCGTTTCAGAAATGATTAACTACAGCTTTATTTCTTGCTGTTGCAGTAAGAATTCAAAATATAACTCCTTGCTTATTTTATTCCATAAAATATTTGTCTGGTAGCAAAAACACAGATTTTGATCTTCATTGTAGTACATATTTGATGACTCTGGATTAAAAGCTGGTCTTAAAAAAAAAAAAAAAAATCTGACAGATTTCAGATTTTAAATTACGTCCAAAGGCGCGTTTTTTTAACGTTTCGTGTGCTACCTTTTTTTTATTAAATATCATGTACTACGTACTCAAACCATAAAATTCAGTTCAAAATCAATATCGCAAAATCATTTTAAAATTAACATATC
This sequence comes from Stegodyphus mimosarum, assembly GCA_000611955.2. NCBI lineage: Eukaryota > Metazoa > Arthropoda > Arachnida > Araneae > Eresidae > Stegodyphus > Stegodyphus mimosarum. Next base: position 338,819 of record KK112527.1, on the reverse strand, counting down.
TTTAGAATTTCTGTAAGTCTCGTGCGCTGGAGATAAAAATGTTTTTTTTTTTTTCCCCTGTACAGTGTTGCCATTGCTCGCTTTGAAATCATTTAGTTTGTTAATCAGAAATTCGTTGAAATGTTACAAAACATAAAATCGATAATAAAGCAAATTTCAAATTCAAAATTAGGGCTTCCAGATGCCCATATTCGCAGTAGGATTACGTCATTCAAAATTCGATGGCTCTAGGTTTTATCACAATGCGAGAAACATGCATACATTTATGCAGATTTTTCATTTTTTAAAATTTAATGCAGAGCGATAACATTTAGTGGCAACAATTTGAAAAGTGATACGCCGTTTTTGTGTTTCCGACGCAAAATCGCAAAACGAAAGTAATAGCCCCTTTGGGACTAAAAAATCCCTTTGGACTTAAAAAAAAAAAAAAACACCCCCATAAACATTAATACTAATGTCCATTTATGTTATTTAGAAATAATGTACATTTTCAAAGGTGATCATTATGAGAGGTTTCACAATAATTTAGACAGTAAAGTGGAGTGGATGAAATTATTGAAGGACAAGCATTTTAGTGCAGCCCACATGCATCCCAGTTTTGACTGACAGCATGTCAGGGAATGGAAGAAAGTGTATATGAATTTCTTACTACTCCTTCCTTACAAGAACCTTTTAATATCTGTACAATTCATACAATTAAAATGCAAAATAAATAATCACTCATCAAAATGAGTACTTATTCATAATTGATAAGATCATAACACTGAATTTGTCCAAACTACATATCTGTGTAAATTAGAATTTATGATCATTGCTTAAGTTAAAGAAAATACAATAAATGCTTCTTAAAAAAGAAAAACTAAAGATGATATCTGACTGGAAAGGACAGTATTAGAAAGTAATGGAAAAAAGAACTATAAAATCAAATATATATATATATATATATGTGTGTGTGTGTGTATATATATATATATATATATATATATATATATACTTGTGTCTAAAAGAATGATCTTTCTAACACCCAGTACATATCATATGGATTATCCGATTACGGCAAACAATGCTACATCTATCAGCTGAAAATTTATCTATCAGTCAAACCAGATGCTATCTAGAAGGACTCTTTACAAACTATCCATACTTAAAGAAAAACTATAAAAATCTCATGAATCCCATTCCACCGCCAGGGACAATACCCACGGCAGTATAATTTCATGGCTTTAATGGCAGGCTTCATACAAATTGTCAGGAAATGGAAAATAAAACTAAAGAATTTTTAAAATCTTAAAGTAAAAAAATATTAACACACCCCTTAAACGTTCCATTTTTCTACACATTTATCCCACTTTGCTTTCACCACAGACCTTAAAATACTTTTCAATAGCTGATAAGACTCTTGTAAGCAACAATTTCAAAAAATATTAGTATAACAGAAGACCCCCAAATCTTTGATCAGAATTGAGAAAAGGAAGCATATATAAAAAATTCAGAAACCACACAAAAGCTATTAATTTCGGTTTGATTCTTTTAGACTTTGATATATAATAAATGTATTACAATTTTATACAAAAAGAAATAAATGGCGTGTAAAAACTTCGTTCAGAATTTTCAAATATCTGTTTTCAGTCAATATTAAGCAGACGTATGTACTAGTTTGAGACCCACTTCCGTCAAATTATTACCGACTCATTACTTTCTGATAGACAGTCAAGGTTTTTCTTGTTCAAAGTTTCACTTTTTTTTGGTCATTACTTGCTGGAAAATAATGAGTTTATTTAGAATTTGCTTATACAACAAAAAAGTACTGTTATCAGTCAGAGCAGTTGTCAAATGTTAATGTTGGCATGACATTAACCCTAACAATACGTTCAAGAATGCATTTTTAATTGAAAATATAATCACAGTTACTTGAACAAAGTCTTCCACTTTGGATAATTCTCTCTTGAAGAAATTAATTGTCTATCATTTAGCAACTGCCAAACAGCAGAACCCATCTCAGCTTCTCTATCAAAATCTTGGATAAGGAAACATCTCTGGATCAAAAACGTTGTGTCAGTGCGCTTCGTATTGTTCATGGTATAAGTTTGTTATCTTTGACACCCTTACACCCATCTTCACTAAATCTGTTAATAGAAGATTACAAAAATTCCATTTACTGCAAGGTTTCTCGATTTAAACAGTGCAGGATTAATTTTTAGTCACAGTAGTAGTTTACAGACTCTGGATATTCACTTAGCCATAGTTAGAAAGGCCATAATCAACAAAATATGATCATTTGGTTCAATATTTAATGAAGAAATTATAGTTAACTTCCCATGTCACAAAAAATCTGCAAAGCAGTTTTCATTTCAATATTTACATTTTGGTGACTGTAAATTTTAGGTTTTGAAACACTTTCAGATTTGCTGCACTTTGAACATTTGGATGCTATTTCATTGAACTAAAATTCATCAGCTAATTCAAATTACAATAATATTCTGCCTTTACTGTAGGCTACATTAACATGAATATAATTTTAGCCAATCGTTTCTCTTCTGAAGATTTGTATGCTTTCATTTGTACCTTAACAAACCTAAAACTGATGTTCTTATGCATCCAGAACTATACTACAGTTCTGTACGATTGCTAGAAATCAGTGAAAATATTTTTCTTCACTTGTTTAGCATTACTGAGTTTTCCCATTCAGTTTACATTTATTTATTGGTTTATTATCTGTATATTTGTTGAGTTTACACTTTTATCATGTCTTGTTGCATGACATTTCATGTATTTAATCATTCACAGCTGGTAAAAAGGTTCAAAGAAATTGAAGACATCATATCTAAAAATTTTCAGCTTACCAACATATTTAAAATTTCAGTTTTGAGCTTTTGATTTCAAACTTCATAAATAATAGGAATGACACAAGAAAATTCTGTAAAACTGGCTTATCCACCAACAAGAATGCTATAGACAGGACACTAGCTACCAAGCAAGCAACCGAACAAAGCAGAAGTTTTTGGGTCATAGCTAAGTCAAAAAGTTTGCAATGCTAGTTTGAATTTGATATCTCAAACATTGCTGGTTTTCACCATTTATTTTACTTTTGGTGTTTCCTTCTTTTGAGAACTAAAATCTTTGGCCGCAACTTCAGAAATTTTGAAGTTATCTCTTATGGTCCCCATTTGATTTTACTAACAGTATTAATTATGCAGCTTCAGCAAAAGGTCAAGCTTTTTCTGCCATCATACTATTTATTCAGAAGCTATAGTTAACGTATGAGCTACTAGCATGCAACAATTTATGTATATATCAATATATAAACAGTTCAACTACAGTTTCTAAGATACATGAGGCTTGTAATATTTTGGCCCAATGAAGTGTCTTCTCCCACTACCTGAAGCCATTTCTTAAAACTTAAAAATATACATGGTTCAAATTAATATTTTCAAAACTCTACAAATTACTTTCATTGTGGAAATTACTTTGCTGTTCTTCATTATGCACTTCCATTACTCAATTAAATTAACTAATAAGGACAAGAGAAGTAATTTTTTTCCACAAATAGAATAAGCCCAAAAATGCACGCAAATAACACACACACACACACAGACAGACACATGCACACACACATACACACTTCAGTATACACATACTTCATTATATCATTATACACTTTCATCACTCAATCAAATTAACTAACAAGGACAAGGGAAGCAATTTCCTTCTGCAAATAGAATGCTGCATAATTATAAGCCTAAAAATGCATGCAAATAATACACACACATACATCAAAGTGCTTGTCTGATTTTGTTTTCTAAGCAAGCTACCATAGATAATGGACCAAAAAATTTAGCATTAATTTCTGAAATCTGGAACACAAATGCAGGCAAATTAATCATACTGCAAGCAATGAAATATTTCTTGAACTACTTCTTAGTATCAGATGACTGCTATGATAGGTCATGGGAATGGTGCTGTGATTTAAGTATAAACATTTTTGTTGAATAAGCTTAAGCAGAGCCATACTTATAGCATGAAACTTTTGCAAATCAAAATGAACCATCATTATCACAGAAAATGAACTAAACAACAAAATCAATTTAGACATGCATTATAGTTTCTAAAAGTTCAGGCTCATGCTTTCTTGAAGTGTTTTCCTTTAAATAGCTCATGAAATATAAGCTATCACATTTAAAGAAAATCATATAACGGCCAGTCATGCAGTTAACACATTCTTTGAAAAAATTAAAATTCAGTACATTTATTTTTAAATCATGCAACTAATGCTGATAATTTACTTCTGCAAAATACAGGGTTTGGAGTGTTTTTCTAGCATAGATCAAATGAAACATGCAGGTCATCAACTGTAAAACTGTAAAAACAGCATTCAGAAGTAGCTTTCTTGACTTTTGACATCATGCTTCCTTGGCTCTCTTCCTTTTAGCCAAGAGAGATTACTTTTAATATGTATTCCATCATACAGTTATTTCCAATGATCTTCATAATTTCTATTGAAAGTCTAAAGGCCTCAACTTCAACAATTTTAAAAGAGCTCTCATAATAAATTTCAAAGCTAGAAACAAACCTGAGATGCTCCTACAGATCTTGATGCAGTAGGATGACGCATCTGAGCACTGGAGCATTGTGAAGGCTTTGACAGGATTGGGCTACCTGTTGTAGTGGTAACCTGGCAGGATTGAGAAGCTGGCATATTACTTGCAGTTCGTACTTGAAGATTGGCCGGATTTGATTGACTAATTGGAGTGCTACAGCTACTTAATACCATTCCTTCTGACACCGGAGACTGAGAAGGGCGAACATGTGTTGCAGTAGAATCAGGAGACATATAACCACTAATAGTCGGACCACTACGAGTAACAGATGTTGTGATGGTGGTTGTACTTAAAACCTGAGCACTAGTAGTAGATAACGGAACAGATGTCTGACCAGCAGGTAACTAAAAATTTTAAATTATGATAAATCATTTAAAATTGAAATTATAAACTGCAAAAATATAGAGTGTATTGAAAAGATGAAGGTATTTAATTTTCACATATTATATTACATAGAAAATTTAAATAATAGTTTCAAATAACTTCTCAAGATTTAAAAATGCAAAAGCTAATTTTACAATTTTTACATTTATATGTGCTTTATTGCAATCTGCATCTGAAAACACAAAAGCATCTAAACTTTGAAAGATAAACTTGCAAAATCTTTTTGACATCGTGAAGCCTAAGTAATTCAGAAACCAGTTACATTAATTTTTGTTAAAAAATGTTTCTTGCATTTGTGAAGTTTTCCCTTTACTTACACAGAAAATATATTTCTATCCTAAATTAAAGTCTGTAAAATCTGAACAAATCTATTGATCTAAATAAAATTATTTATCACAAGTAAACATCCATACACCAGGTTACAGGCTTGAAACAACAGTTTTAGCACACACTGAGAGGAAAACTGCTAGTACTTGATGATATAATTGGATGCTACTGATAAGACAAGCAATCATAGCATCATTCATATAGCCTCATTTTAAAGGGCAGAAAATGAATTTAAACTCCAACAGCAGCCTTGTCATGTAATTCAGTCCTCTAATATCCTCTACGCAGTTATAGAATAATGAATAAAACCAGAAAACACAGGTAATTTGCCACAGGTATTAAACCTGGGGAAGGAATGAATGAGTTAATAACACAAAATGAATAAAGAGCATATTACCTTAGAATGGGCAAAACTCTCTAGGCAAAAACCCAAATGTGTTTCAATTTAATTCTCAGATATTCTTTTACATCTAACATGAAGTTAGCATGGGCTTTTTGAGGATGAAAATGCTAGAAAAATCTGCATCTCAACAATATCTCAGATTTCACAGAACTCACTAGATTTCTAAAATTTGGCAACGACCACACTCAGCTAATCACCCTGCTATTCTAATTTAATGAAGGGAAATTCAGTGTGATAGCCAAACCACTGAATGTTCAGAAAGTTTTATATCAACTTCATAATAATACTTTATCTAAATATATGACCACTATATGTAACAGTAGATCATTAAATCTTTATAAAAATTACATCTGACTGGATGCAACCCATCTCTTAAGATACGCAAATGGTACAATCTTTTTTCTTTTTCTTTTTTTTAAAAAACAGGCACATTATTAGCTCTTCTGAATATCAATAAGTTTTTTTTTACAAAAAATGAACTGTTAACATATTAAGTTTTCAATGCTTAATTTATATGAAGGTGACACAGAATTCATATCTTTTGAAAAACATACACTACTCAACATTGAAAATGCAACACTAAGAGGGAGTGGCCCGAAAATTATGCAAATTTCAGGGTACACACACATGATCAAATTACGTAAATGATGTGAAATGTGCAGCTCTCCAGCACATGTTCAACAGAAGCATTAGAAATTTTAAAATACTCACAACCTTTCTCACATAAACAGCTGTAAATGATACTAGATATGAGTCCCATTCAATTAACCATACTAATCAAAATTTCTATATTGTCATAAATGACCAACCCTCTTCAGAACTTGAAGCTGTGGCACATTTTTCTGATTCTAACATTCCTTTAAGCTGACTAGATGCAATCTCTGAATTAAAACATTTCCCACTATCCAATCAACATATACGGCTTTTTAAAAATCTACTTCTCAGTAGCTTAACCTAATGTTGAGAATCTTGCTACAATTTTGCTTTAGGAAAAATTGTTTGATTTTTATTCAAAGAAACAGAATCATATGTGTCAGAGAATACAACTTACCGGGTACATAATAAACTGAGAAATGTTTTGCTTAAAAGTACAGTTGATTTACTGTAGTCCTAAAGCACTTTTTCAAAGCAATCCTGATGAACTATTATTAACAACAGTTGGTACCTTTGAATTTAGAATTTATTGTGAGATAGCCAAAATTCAGTCATTTCACCAACTCATCTCTGAGACTCCCAAATATCCAACACGAGCAGTCTATTTATATTACACTTGCAATGGAGCAGAAAGACAAATAACAAAATCTCACATATGAACTGAAACTAAGCTTTTATTATTGGCATATATATCTGCCTCAGCTAACTACCTTACAGTCAAAGGAAAATGAGAAACATCATAGCATACTAAATGAAATTCAATAAAACAATCAATAAAACACTGAGGATAAAAATTTGGACTCAAAGGGTAGCGAAATTTGCTATGATAAAATTTCAACTAAACATAGCAGAATTATTATGTGAAAATTATGAAAAATGATTATGTAAAAATTATTTCAGACAGCTTATACATGCAACTTTGCAAGAAGCCAATAAATCTTGAACACATAAAAAATTTACTCCAAAAGTATTTGCTCCTAATATATATTTCAGAACTGATGTAGGAAAAAAAAAAGAAAAAGAAAAAAAAAAAAAAAAAAGAAACAGTTGACTCTTGCAGTTTTTATCTGCCAGTTTCAAACCTTCATTATTCAAATGTTCAGATTTTTGATGAAAAAATACTTACTGACATTAAAATTAGTGAAAATAACCTTGAATTAAAGAAAAGAAAAATAAGATAATTTCTTTTTACATAAATAGCTGTTACGTAATTCCTTTTATGGAACAAATGCTACTTCTTAAATACATCTATATACTTCACAACCAGTAGCACACTAATCATCTGAATCAAGTGGGCCCTTGAAATAGGATTAAGTTCAGATAATTGCAAGGTAATGTAAAATTTATTCCTCAATGACACCATGCAATTTCAAAGCCATTCACAACAATAAAAACTTTTCTTCTACCTACTCAAAATATAATTTTTATAAAAGTTTTTGAGTCTTAAGTCACATTTTTTAATTATTCATGGGAATTTTTTTTTTAGTTTTAAAAGCCATTCTTTTATAAGCTAACCATCTGTTTCAAAGCTTTTAAGTGCTTCGATATTTGATTAAAAACTTAACATCCTCCTCAATTTATCTCGAGGAGAAAACCATTATTAACACTCTGCAAGGAATTAAAATTTGATATTCGAAATTATTTGCATCTACAATTTAACAATTCATTAATTTCATTTTCATCATAACTTAGATTTCTTACAATCTCATGCCTTAACTACTAATGAATTTCAATTATCCATTAACACATCTTCAATTTTATCAGCACTTCATTGTTTCAGCTTAAAACTTGACTGCAGAACTTTAAGAAATTCCTACTAGGTTTTATGAATTAGCAGTTATGATGACTTTGAAACTGCAGCTTTTCAATAAACAAATAGTTTGGATTCCTGAAGTTGAATAAAGGATATTCTACTGTAATTTTTTCTATATAATTCATGAAAGGTAAGGCTTAATATAAGATACTCAAACTTGGAAAAAATTTTATTTTCTTAGCTACATTTCATTAAAATAAAATGCATTTTGTATACCACCTCAAAAAAGTACTCAAATTTCACTCTACCTGTTATCAGTTAAATATCACATACACACATAAAAAATTTTTCCCAGATACAGAGTATTCAAATTCAGTGCACATTCCTTACAAAATGCATAAATTTGATGTAAGCATACAGAAAGATTTTCCTTTCTTGAAAAAGATGACAGAAAACAACATATGCAATGAAAACATTGGATATACCGTATTTTTCGCCGTATAAGACGCACCCAATTTTAAAGGAGGCAAATCTAGAAAAAAAAAGATTATGAACCAAATTCTGTAGTAAAATATTTTATATCAACTGTATAAAGTTAACAGCAGGTTAAGTTATCCATGTTCCCATTCTGGCTCATTTCAAAGTTATTCTTCTTCCTCGCATGAATAGCAAACTTATGAAAAGACAGAATCTTTGATTCGTATTCCTTTGGCATTTTTTGTGCAATTCTGGTTTTGGTGCGCATAGAAAGGCCAGATCTCTTCATAAATCTATAGCACCACGATGGTGATCCGGTGAAATCCTGAATGCCTTTCTCCACAGCAATGCGTTTGGCCTCATAGATTATCATTTTTGTTGAGACAGAAAGTCCATTTTGCCAGTGACGTGTGATCCACTCCTTTACTTCTACCTCTAACTCTGGCCACCTTGCAGTTGGTCCACGCAAGGTGTGCTTGCTTTTATCCAACTTTTGGAGCTGATCCTCCTGTTTCCTCCACTCTCTAATCATTTTCTCAGTTGGAGGTGGCCCAAAGTGTCTCTCCGCTGCTCTGTTTCCATGCTCCTTAGCAAATTTTATTACTTCCAGCTTGAAAGCAACTTTATATGCCAGTCTCTTCTGCTTCGACATCTTGATGGGGTGGTATGAAATATGATATATTTCATTCAGATATACCATACTACATATATCACAGCTCACAGCTAACCATGCCTCCGCTTGCTCCCGCGCTGCTATTAGCTGAGCGCAGAGGCACGTGCCTTCACTCGTAATTACCGTATTTTTCGCCGTATAAGACGCACCGGCATATAAGACGCACCCAATTTTAAAGGAGGCAAATCTAGAAAAAAAAAGATTATGAACCAAATTCTGTAGTAAAATATTTTATATCAACTGTATAAAGTTAACAGCAGGTTAAGTTATCCATGTTCCCATTCTGGCTCATTTCAAAGTTATTCTTCTTCCTCGCATCAATAACAAACTTATGAAAAGACAGAATCTTTGATTCGTATTCCTTTGGCATTTTTTGTGCAATTCTGGTTTTGGTGCGCATAGAAAGGCCAGATCTCTTCATAAATCTATAGCACCACGATGGTGATCCGGTGAAATCCTGAATGCCTTTCTCCACAGCAATGCGTTTGGCCTCATAGATTATCATTTTTGTTGAGACAGAAAGTCCATTTTGCCAGTGACGTGTGATCCACTCCTTTACTTCTACCTCTAACTCTGGCCACCTTGCAGTTGGTCCACGCAAGGTGTGCTTGCTTTTATCCAACTTTTGGAGCTGATCCTCCTGTTTCCTCCACTCTCTAATCATTTTCTCAGTTGGAGGTGGCCCAAAGTGTCTCTCCGCTGCTCTGTTTCCATGCTCCTTAGCAAATTTTATTACTTCCAGCTTGAAAGCAACTTTATATGCCAGTCTCTTCTGCTTCGACATCTTGATGGGGTGGTATGAAATATGATATATTTCATTCAGATATACCATACTACATATATCACAGCTCACAGCTAACCATGCCTCCGCTTGCTCCCGCGCTGCTATTAGCTGAGCGCAGAGGCACGTGCCTTCACTCGCTCCCGCGCTGGCTTACGAGACTCTAAAAAGTGCACAAAGCCAGCGCGTGAGCGAGCGAAGGCACGCGCCTCTTCGCTCAGCCAATCGCAGCGCAAGGCAGAGACCGTCCAAATACAGTGTGAGGCAGAGCGGAGCTTCCTGGTCTCAGACGGCGCCAAGGCAGAGCGACGCCATGGTGGGCTTTTGTATTTGCCGTATAAGACGCAGGCACTTTTCCCCCCGATTTTGGGGAGAAAAAGTGCGTCTTATACGGCAAAAAATACGGTAATATAGATTGACACAAAACTTTACATACATAAAGTTACTTTTAGTGCCACACAAAAATAAACATAAACAACTTATAAAGAATACACAAGTAATAAAGAATATTACTTGACTTTGAATCAAAAGCTTCTGTTGCTGTTGATGTTGTTGCATATGCTGATATTGCTGTTGCAACTGCTGAAAAAGAATTCTCTGTTGTGGCGATAAATTAGTCTGAAAAAGAAAAAAACTTCAATAGGCATAAAAAACAGAACAAGCATAATAAAAATTTTGGGGTTTATAACATCAAAAAACCTATCAGTATACCATAACAGAGATACATAAAAATTAACTTTTTCAGTGCCTACAAGAACATTATGTTAAAATTAGGATAAATACACTGCTCAAAACAATTAGGGGATTTTAAGATTTTGGATATCTACTGCAGATGTGGAAATGTTTTGGTGGTTGATAAATGACGTATAGGTGTTTAAGATATGGGAAAAGAAAAGATAGCAAGAACAAGAAATAATTAAAACTTTATTCACGATATTTTTCAATAAACAAAAAATGCACAATTTGTGCATATTTTAGAAATAAACACAAAACGTGAATTCTCGGATACAAATGAATTTGTCTCAGTCAGGGGTAAATAAATGCGGGACTGGGATATTTTTTCCCACTCCTGTAGAAGTAAGCTGTCAAGCTGATGAATTGTTTCTGGGGGTGATAAGCAACTAGTAACCCTTCTGCCTAGAATGTCCCAAATATATTCCATTGGGTTCATATCTAGAGAACATCCTGACCAATCCATTTGAAGGATTCCTTACTAGCTTAGAATGATGTGGCCTGGCATTATCACCCCCAAGAATGAATATATCCCCAATTACTGCAGCGTCAAGGACAACAATATGTTCCAGGCTCTTATCTGTATGTCACTGAGCTGTGCTTCATTACTGATAATGTGCAAGTTGGTGCAGCCATTGAGAGAAATACCAGACTAGACCATTACTCCTCCTCTGCCAAACTGGACACTTTCATGCACAACTGCAAAAGTACTGAGTGTATTTAGGTTCTGGCTAGATGACAGTCCACCTATTGAAAAGTTGTCATTATTGTCTGTGAAGAGCACACGTTGCTCTATTCTTTTCATCCCCAACTGAGATGCTCCTGCACCCACGTTTTACGGGAACACGGTGGTCCTGTGTCAACGAAACATAAACCGCTGGTCTGTGAGCACAGAGTTGGTTTCGAACAGTCAGTCAAAACTGGTACCAGTAGCACTCTGAAAGACTGTTGCAAGAATACCAATCTGCGTTCATAGTGCCATTTTTTCTGGCTGTTAGTGATAAATACCAATCCGCATTTAATGTTATAGGTGTATTACCCCGTCCCGATCTTCGAATATTTCCAATTTCCAAAAACGGATTCTATGATCTGGAAATGACATTCCTAATACTTCCATTACAAAGGATTGCATTTGATCTGCCTCTAAACGACTGATGGCCCTCCAGGCTACCAATTCAACTAAGTCATCTTACTGTGACATATTCACTGTTACAAAACATTCAATGCATGTCAATTGTTTTTAGTCTCCTCCTACAGAAGAAATGTTCCAGTTAGCTTTTCACTTCTTATCTAAAATGCATAGTTTTCAATATCGCAGACAAAATTTGCATATTTCTAACTCTGTAAACATTATAATTTTCCTTTCTAACCAATTCTATTTGATTTTTGTTCAAAACGCTGTCGATTATATGGTTATTCAATATTGAAATATCAACTGTTTTGAGTAGTGCATTTCATTCTGATTATTATTTTATCCTTTTATTAGAAGAGTGTTTTTAAGTGCACTTACCATCAATCTTCCAATAACGGTTTATATATGAAATCAAAGGTCCACTTTACCTAAACATTTAGCATTCATCTTAACAACACAGGATGTGTTTACTATTGTTTAAAAATTAGCAGGTTACCTCACTACTGCAGCATATGGGACCTCTACCTTCCATCTGACAGTGAGATTAGACATTAGAAAATAGAAGGAAACAGAAAAGTTTCCATTGATTTTGACCAGCACTATAGACCGGTCGTACAAGAGAGCCATCTTACTTAATTACTCACATTGTCATCATATATTTAGAGTTTACATTATTATTTTTTCAATTTAAATGATTCAGTAATAGACATTTTGTGATCATAATAATAAAATCTTTTGATATCAAGTGAAACAAACCAGGCAATACAGTTGTTGTAACTCGTTTAGGAAAATTATTAAACCTATCAACATACCTCTTAAGATGATAACCATGATGCCATTCATTTAAATAATAGAAAAATTCCTGAATGCAATATGTGTCAAACAGGAATGTATTGTCTAATGACAGCAGAACAATCATGGACTATCTACTTAAAGGGGATATGCCCTCAAAAAGGGCTTTGTTAGAGAAATTAGCTCAACATTGGACAAGACAAAGAAACACTGGCGTATGTTGCATGTGAACAGATGCTGAGCTGCCAGTATTCTAGGGCTCCAGTTGCCTAGCTAGCAGCAGCAGATTTCAGTAAATGCAATACAAAGGTTTCTCAAATTATTTTGGGTCTTCCTTTGATTTTAATTATATTTCTGTAGCCCCTATCTATTCTCCATGTATGTAAGGTAAGATAAAATATTTTGAAATTACTTTTCATGACAAACCAAATCTTTGCATTAAAAAGAAATTTAAAATCATACATTCTACTAGATCCAGACGTTTTAATCCAACAAATGAGTACACACACAAAAAAGGGGGGGGGAGAGATCTTTACCAGCCAGCTGCTGGGATTATGGTAGAAACTTTATACTACCACATTTCTTGGAAAAAAATTTCATCGGGCTTCATAATACCATAATTTCTTTTTCAAAGGAGAAAACACTGTGTCATTCCCGATAGGTCATTTTAATAATATTTGTCACGTTTATCTAACAAGTCATATGTCATGGCTGCCTAGACCTTATGTAATATGACCTCAGCTTCATTTCCAGTAATTAATACATTACTCCCAGTCAAAGCTGACATATTATCTTTCAGAATATTCTACAAACTATTCTACCAAATCAATTTCATACTTCTATCAAAATGGAAAATGAAAAAGTTATATGTTCCTTTACATTTAAGACAGGAACTATGGCAAACGACAAGGCCCAATGAGTTATCTCAGGTCAGCATGCTTGCTTTATAAAATTACTGAACTTTGCTACACCATACAGTAACACAGCTGAAGCAGTCTACATTTACTAAGCATAATAATTTTTTTTGAGAAGTTCTTATATCAATAAACTGCTTGAAATTATCAGGTTAAATAATTACATAAAGACTATAGAAGTATTAACAATAATTACCTGGTTTTGTTGAAGGTAACTAAGGAGTTGCAACTGCTGTTGAGTTAAATAATATGAAGGTCGCGCATTACTATCTGGACTTGCTACTTGCTGTAATGACATAAAATGGAATATTATTAAAAACCAGTGAAAATATGCAGATAAAACTTTATGGAATAAAAGAGACCTTTTAATAATAAAAAGAAAGATACATGGGAGAGAAACACAAATACAATGGAAGAGTATAATAATTTCCTACTTACATTTGTCTGAGGCACACCATGTGATAGTTTTAGTCGCTTACTTGCAGGCTCCTGACTTGAAGTATTTAATACAGTTGGCCTTATTTGCCCTTGCTGGCACTATTTAAAATGCAATTAAATTGGTGGTTAGCAACTGCTTTCATTAATTAATACAATGAAAAAAATATAAGCAGTTAAACTGTGATCCAAAACGTATTTCTTAGTTTTTTTCTCTTCCTTTAAAGCTTAATTGCAGTTAGAAACTTACATATAGATATGCAAATTTTGCAACTTAGAGCTATAACTAAGAGGCTGATATTACATAAAAAATTATTTCACTTGCATAATATTCAGAAGTATTATCAAGTTAAATATTTAAATCTAAATATGAATATAGATAACAAAATTGTAATAAGAGAACCCGATGCAAACAAAGGATTTGCATCACTTGCATTTAATCAAAAGCACAGAATAGTAGTATTAAGCAAAAACAACAAAAAGCAATGAGAAATGAATCCTTCTATACATAAAACTACGTGAAATCATATGTACTTCATAATTCCCAGTTTTTCAAAAATATAGGCAAAATTTCAAAAAACAAAGATCCACACACACAGTTTAACAACAACAACAACAAAAAAATCAATAACTGCATTCTATAAAACATATGTTATATAAATCAGCACACCTATATTTAAAATTGGCGGAATTAACATTCAGAGGTCACAGAAACAGATCAGAAATACTATTTCACAAACCTCACCTAAAAAAGCTAATATTAATGCAGCCATATTAAGAAATAAGATTAGGTTCATAATTTAAAATTGCTCAAATTCTGCATTCAAACAGAGGAAGCATTTAACTGAAAATTAAAAATAAAAAGCTGCTTTTCATTAATACCGACTCAAGTATTCGAACTTAAATAGCACATGCAAAATAAACAAAACAGGAGGTAACAAAATATGGAGAATAAACAAAACACCTGAAGAACCATTAAAGACAAATCAATGAACAAAGTAGTAAGAAAAACTTCTTTCGGAAAACTACTTTGTCATACCTGTACAACTTGATTTTGAGATCCCTGTCCTGTGCAGACAGATTGTTGAGAACCACTGTATGACTGCCTTTGATTATGTGCTGAAGCATTTACCCGATTCTATTAAGATATAGGTAATTGTAACAGTTATGTGCAATTATGCATCGAAAAAACAAATAATATCTTAAAACAAGAAATTTGAAAGGAACATCCATTTCATGGGGAAACGAGATAAACAAATAAAAGCAGGATGAGTTTCTACAGAAAAGTTTCTACATTTTAAAGTGATTTTCAATGACCCCATATTGAAATAAAAAAAATTAGTTCAATAATTAAATACCACATGCATGATCTGCACAAGTGAAATATTTTTAAGACAGTTAAGATTTATATGATATTAACAAACTTAGAAAAAACTATACTTCAAGAAATTGTTATCATATGGAAATTTTAGTAGATATTTTATTCTGCATGATAATCAATGTGGTATCCAAAACTAAAAATCCCGTTTAAGATAATCAGGTTCCTTTTAATTAATCTCAACTTAGTCCAGTAATTAAATAAACTAGAACTAACAAAAAATTACAGGTTTCAAATATGCTGCTGATTAAACTGCAGGAAACCAAAATCAGACGCTGAAAAGAAGCTTGGAGATATTGGTAAATAAAGACAGTCACTACAGAAGCAATAATTAGCTGAAAAAATTAAGAGACTGCATATCTTAAAAAAATAAATAAATAAATAACTCCGGAGATAGGATGTAGTTATTGCAATCTGTATGTGAAACAAATTTTTCGTGATTAGCAAGTATCTACCTCAGAATTCCTAATACCACGAAGAAAAAGTAGTTTATAAAAATAAACAGAAAGACTAAATATGATATTACAAGTTCTAAAAATGTAAAATTCGAAGTTTCCTTATCTCTCAGTCAGAGAAAGGTTAACTTTCAACAAACAATATTGCTCAAATTGTAACAAAATACATATTTTGGATTTTCTGTAGTCCAATTTACTTATTAATTACAAAGCAATTATTTAAGAATGAAAATATTCCAATAAACTTGAAAATAATATACCTCTTGTGAAAAACGAATTTTTTTTAGAGGGATAATCTAGTGATTTATTTTGTCAAACAGTATGACTAAAACAATATATTCACTTCCTATAGGCAACACTAATCAGGGTTGCCACTCCAACAGGAGAATGAAAATCCCTTAACATTTCCAGGTTTTCCAGGTGTGTTTTTAGAAAATTCTAGTCTATCTGCGTAATACACTTTGGCTGTGCTAAGAGGCAAATTAATTATGGTACCACTTGAAAAACACAAAAATTTGCCAATTACATACGACCTTATAATCCCCAAAGCATACTATTTTAACTATAATAGTTGTTTTCTTCACTGAAGACTGAGATTAGACTCTGTCCAATCTGGATTAAAAAATGTCTTTTTTTGCAGACATTTTGCAGCTAAACAAAAGAAAGCAATCTATTTAATGATATTTTTTAAATAAATTGTTAATTTCGTCCTTTCGGACATAAGATTCATATTCCTTGATACGAAACTTTAACGCTCTTTTTGTTTGGCCAATATATCTCAAGCCACACAGACACGATATACTATAAATGCGCCAAGAATTAAAGTCAGAAACAGAATCTTTTAGAGTCGAACCATGAATTTTATTGATAGGGGAGAAACTGACCTGAAAATTGAATTTGTGGAACCGGTTCACTTCATTTTACATATTTACACTCTATACATTTGTCGAACCGTGAATTTTATTGATAGGGGAGAAACTGACCTGAAAATTGAATTTGTGGAACCGGTTCGACTCTAAAAGATTCTGTTTCTGACTTAAATTGGGGCATTTATAGTATATCGTGTCAGTGTGGCTTGAGATATATTGGCCATGGCCAAACAAAAAGAGCGTTAAAGTTTCGCATCAAGGAACATGAATCTTATGTCCGAAAGGGCGAAATTAACAAGTCTTCAATAGCGTATCATAGTTGGAAATTTAAACATAATTTTGACTTGGGATCTGCGAAAATTATCCAAAAAGCTTCTTCCGTTGGTGAATTGGATTTTCTTGAAGCTTTTCATATTCACAAAGATTTAGCAAGTTTAGTGAATGATTTTAATTCTAATCCAGTCCTTCCTAGCGCTTTTAAAATTCTATTAACATAATTCTTGATAACTATTTTTGCTGATAGATGGCGTTGCCTCCTTGCGCATGGTTCTATCCGAGAGTATAAAAAGCCGTTACTGGGGTTACTTTCCCTTTCTAGATATTTTGTTCTCCTGATGAGAAGGGACCTAAAGCTGCCCTCGAAATTGATTGAGTATTTTTAGTAAATGTACACCAAATACAAGGTTGTTTCAGCGAATTTGATCTTGTAATTTGTTTCTGCAAATTACTTTGCTTATTCTTGCTTTGCTGAAAATCTTGCATAGTGAAGGAAATCTTTTATTTATCAAAGGAATTTTAAACATGATGAAATCAAAATTAATATACATACTATTGTGTGGATAAACGTAGCGCTGTATCATATATTGATGTAAAACAAAATTTAATTCAAATATAATTTTTAACTGATTCAGTACTAATTGAATCTCTCAAAAAAAAAAAGTTCCACAAATGCCAAGCAAATGCAGAGTACATAAAATTTTATAAGAAAAATTACACTAAAAAGTACCAGGAATACAGCAATTGAACTTGCAAAATTTAAGTTTCAATAATTCAATAAAGTTCATTTACTGCTGAGAAACAATTTCTTTCTTAAAGGCTAAAATTAAAATTGAGACACATGACGAAAAACCAGGAAAGATAGCAGCTATGGCTATACTTTGACAGCATAATTAATTCATTTCTCCTACTTAATATGCTTTACAAAATTAAATTGCAAACATCGAAATATCTTTAACACTGGATATAACCTGAATGTTTTTCTTTTTTGTACAACATAATCTATCATATAAATTTAAAAGCACAATAATTCCAAAAGATCTGTAAATTCAATAATTCCAAAGGATATGTAACCAAATTATGAACAAGAAATTAGTTAAAGACCACAACTTACAATTTGCCCCTGTGCAGCTGCATTCTGCCTCGATGCCATTTCTTGTGATATAGGAAAATTCCAAGCATCTTCAATACATGGCAGTTGCTTAGGCCTGAAAATAAGAGATGCAATTTAGATAAAAGAAGAAATAACAATAGCTTCATAAGCTTTAATACTTCAAATTTTATATTTACCTAGGCAGAAAAGATAAGAATTTGATATGTATGCACAACATTATAGAAATATAAAAGCATTTTAACAATATAACTATCAAATAGTTTTCATAAGAACAGCTTTTGATGAACCTTTTATACACCAGACAATTGATTAATATACAATCAATATCAAAACAATAAAGTGATTGATAAAAACATACACAGGATCGAGACCAAGATATAGAACCTTGAGGAGTTAAGCGATTCCTAGTGAGATTACATGTAGAAATTATAAAATTAAAATAATAAAATTAGTTTGAAATATTTCCCCCCCCAAAAAAAATGCATACATTTGTTTTGCATTATTAAACACTTTTTTTTTAACATAAGTAGCTCAAAATTTCATTTTACATATTTATACTCTAATTTTATAAACAATTTCTTGTTGAGATTTATAGCTTCATTCTTTGCAATGTCGAGAATTATCCTTATCCCCTCCATCTGTGATGTGTATACAAGCCAGCGGCCCTTAGAAAGTCCTTCATGAAGGCATCCCTGGTCTTAGGCAGATAGCCCTCAAGGCTTTGCCATAATCACATAAACCAAACCAAAGCCTTCTCAGTAACCTCGTTATCCTTTTCTACACAATTGTGGTGATATTTTCTGGATTTAAAAAGTTTTAATATAAGTTTTGTCACCTGTTAACTGATTGACGATTGAGGCATCGTAATCATAATGAAGAGAGAAGCTATATCATCTCTTTGGCATTTCTTTGCATTTTCTCGCATACACCATTAAATGCAAAATTTTACAGTTCTTTTCTGCCACTGATAGTTGGCACTTTTTTTTATTTTGCATATTTTTTCAGTGCTAGGACAAAGAACTTCTGTTACCCATTCATTGACTGATGGATATATAAAGTTTTGAGAGGAAAATAAATGAGAGACTGCATCTTTTACTACAACATTAATTTTGATAAACTAACAGTAGTATTAATAGGCTAAACAAAATAATAAGCTGGGTCAAATGATGTAGCAAAATAAAGGCACAGTTCACACTGTTAATTCCTTAAGTTGATCGATAGCTCTTTTCCAGCTACATCAACAAATTATGTCCAACATTCCACTCCAAACAAAGAGTAGTCTTTGGTTCACTTATTGTGCACACGTCTGAACAACACAGAACAATGTTGCCTCCATAATCATTCAAGTGTTGGAAATGAAAATGCGATTTGCTAACCAGCAGTGTTTAAAACTGAAACAACATGTAGGATGATTCAATATTATTGGAATAATGACATTGTTTGAGGGAAAAAAAGTCCTCAGCTAATCGGAACATAAAATGAGTTCATGGTATACTTGCTTTTGTTTGTGTATCATACTGACCACTCCTACACTGTGTGAGGGGAAAAAAAAAAAAAGGTTTAAAGGAAGCCCAGATAACAGATCATTCCAGGATATGTGATCCAACAATGACTGAATTTCTATTTTGTACTGTATATTTTTGTCACACTCATCGTAAAAATAAGGGATGTAACATGGATATGAAGATCTTTTGAGAAATATAATGCAATATAAAGTCAAGATATGAAACTGTTGGAAATTCAGAGATTTTAGATTTTGGAAACTTTTCTATTATACATTATCATTTTAAATCTAGTAAGATGGCATGTAGAAACTAAAAGTTAAAAACATGAAATGGTTGTTTGTGAAATAATGAAGCAATTATAGTATTAAAGGAATCAAAATTTATAAGTTCAGTGCTAAAATTTATTTTTGTTTCATTAAATATTTTTTTTTCAACCTAAGTTTGCTTGAGCAATTTCACCTTCTGTGTCTTTAATTTTAAGATACATAACTTCTTGTTTAGTTACAAAGTAGCACACTTTTTTGTTTGGGTATAAAGTTTTTGATCTATTGTTGCTTTCATGTAATTCCTGTATCCAGAATTCCCACTAAAGAGTCAACTGAAATATTTTCATAGATGTGAAGCTATTCATAACTAGGACAGCCATCATGGACGGCATCCAGAACAATCACAAGGAGTGCTTCAGGACAGTAATCTATTTTCTGATTTAGTTCCAGTCTTATACCTCAAGTCCATGTAGTCTAAGAAGTTAACAAGACAGAGATTTCTATGAAAAGACCCTTGGTGCTTTTTTTCTTTATTTGTTTGCATATTTCCTTGGCACCGGGCATCACCAATGTATGGTTTGACTTCTTTATCAACGCAACTATGTCTTTCATCATAAAAAAAAAAAAAAAAAGATGAATTTTTATGATTTGGGATCCACCAATCCACCAAGAGAAGAATAAACTGCTACCCAATTTCTTTAAAAAAGAGTTATGCTGTATAAACAATATAGATTTAATAACAATCTCATGAAATCAAAATGCAACTGGAACCTGAAAATATTGATATTCTGTACAGGTATTATTTTGCTAAGTTAACTTTTACAAAAACTTTAACTTTGATAACAGCAATAATAACAGACTGAACAAAATAATAAGCTGGATGAAATCAAAGTTAAGAAGAGCACAATTTGCAATGGTAGCTGAACTTACGTCAGTGGAGATCTACCCCTTTCTCCATTTCCTGCTACACCAACAAATGAAAGCTAGCATGCATAGCATTCCGCTCCAAACAAACATCAGTCTTTGGATTTCACTTACAGCGTATAATACCAATAAGATAAAAAATGCTGAATACCCACTCTCAGATCCACCTGAGGACTCAAAATGAATATGTAGTTCATTACCCAGCTGACAAAATATGTGGATAATGATACTTTCTGGCAAAAGAAATATCTCAGTTAATTCAGCCAAAAATCATACACTTGGGACTTTTTAGTAGCATGATCTCCATTCCTAAAATGCATGACAAAAAGAAAATCTTTAATAAAAAGCTTTCATGGGAGAACTGGATTCTTTATTCCAGTTATCGGATGTCCAGATTTGACTGTACTGCACAAAACACCATTAAAATGTTGGAATACAGTTTAAAATGCCTGACGGATGAAACTGTTTAACAGTAAAGCAACAAAAGATTTTATCACAAACTGCAGAATATCAAAACTTGTACAAGATGTAATTAGATATGAAATACTAAGTAAAAAAGGCAATTATAATAAATTACTTGTTACATACATACAGGAAAACTAAATACCACAGAATTCTTATCTACAATCCTCGGGACCAATGGTTGCACAGAATACAGTATTTCATGAGGTTATAGGTCATGTTCTAACATTTGCTTACATTTTTACTTTTCTAATCTTTAAATTAAATCTAGTTCATTTGCTCATAAATTACCGATTAAAATGCATTCAGAATTATTTAATCAAGATTAAAGAGAAAAATTTATATTTTTAAATAGGTATACAAATAATAATACAGACACAGAAAATAATATTAGTGCATTGGGGGGGTCTAAATAAACAGTTAAAACAGCGGCTGAATTTAGAAATGAGTAAAGATCCTTTTTTGTGAAGAAATATTTCACATAAAAAGAATGGTGCATCTACTAACAAAATTACATTTGGTGAAATTTTACACTATCAAACAAAAAAATAAATAAATTAAAAAAAAAAAAAAAGATTTGACTTAAACTGAATCTTTACATACTGTGGAATTAAAATTTTACCTTTATTCACTGGAAATTTCAGTATTCTTTGGTACTTTTTCTTTATCGTGTGCACACACACACAGTACCTATACAGTGCATCAAAGCAGAACAAGCCAGAAGATACAAAAGGACCACTGCTTGCCTATCATGCAAATAAGACTGGTTGCCATAGCAGTACTGATGAATGCAACTAAGCAAAGTTCCCCTATACCTACCCGATGAGGTCAAACACAATTCAAGAGAGTTCCCGAGAGATGCAGGACCTCCTTCCTAGAAGCAAGGTTGTCATATCAATGAATCATAAGGCAGAAAGATCCTGGCATTGAACAGTGAGATAATGTGATTCTAACATGCCACTTGTCAGTGGCAGGATGTGGACAATGACTCATCACACAGATCAAGCCTTAGTGTACACTTCCACAACCACATAAAATGCTAAGCTCTCCACTATTCAACTACTTACACCTACAGGACATTATGTAAATGAATGAAAACTGATGAAGAGATGATCACAGTGTTGGTGCCCCTTGTAAAAGTCTTCCCAACAACATTTGCTATGGATGACGCATGCAGAAGGAATGCAGCAGATTGGAGTTATATTACTTTCAGTGATGACTTCATGTTCTCACTCTGCCGGATGCCTATGTGCTTGTGGGCAGGGTAATGCTGCTCACTCTTCCTTGCTATGGTAGAGCATACTTCCATAATACCTAGTGTTATAGTGCAAGATGTTATTGCATATAAAACCTAATCGCATTCAGTTATCCTGGATACCCCCTCACAGGCCAATGTCCCATCAATGACATCTAGCAGCCTTTGAATGTAATATCCATACTACTGGATCCTATCCTGTACCCATGCTGAGGGTAATTTTTTAATATCATATCCACCATATCTACTTTTCTATATCCATCAAAACCTGAGATGGCCCTACAACATTATCTGTAAGAAGCAGTATATCACTAGAGTATCTAGCTGGAACACCTACCACCAAGTATATCCTTCTGAAGCTATCACTGCAAAGTAGGATAAGGTATAAAAATGCATGTGAAACACAAAAATATCTTAATACAAGAAAATACATGAACAACCAAGTACACACTCATATAAGAATATTACAAATTATATGAAACTGCTGGAAATAAAGAAA
This sequence comes from Stegodyphus mimosarum, assembly GCA_000611955.2. Classification (NCBI taxonomy): domain Eukaryota; kingdom Metazoa; phylum Arthropoda; class Arachnida; order Araneae; family Eresidae; genus Stegodyphus; species Stegodyphus mimosarum. Next base: position 315,761 of record KK112527.1, on the reverse strand, counting down.
AACGTAAGTGAGAGGACATATACGAATTGGAACAATCCTAATTCCCTAGTATGCAATATTTCTGGACCACGCTTGATGCAATGAGTGAGTTTCTCAGATTGTCAAATTATTATATTTTCCTCATAGTGTTCCCTGTGCCCTTGACCAGTTTTATTCTCATCCACCGCTTTTCCCAGTGTATTTATGTACTGAAAAAATCAAATTCCCCATACTGCTATAAACAATTATGGTGCAATAAAAGTGATATGACAAATTTAACCTACGAACATGAAAATTAATAAGTGACATTAAGCATTAAAAAAATTCAACTTTTTAACAAAATATAAAAAAAGTTCCAACCTTTGAGCGTTATTTGATGGTGCAGAAGAAAGCTGATTTTGTAAAATTCTTACTCGGGAAGACAGATTTGGATTTGCTGGGCCTATAAAAAAATGTTATAATCAATTTCAAATCTACTGCAACTTCTAATTAATTGTTGCTCAGTATGAAATAATCATATTAAGAAAAAAGTTTAAATATTAATTAAAAAATGTTTAATAATATTGAAATTAGATTAATATTATTATTTTATTGCTTCATTTTTAAACAGGCAATTACAAATTTTAAGAACACGGATGTAATTCACTTATTTACCTTCTGCAGAGAAAGTAACAACTACAAATTACTTATTGAATCAATTTAAAGTAACTGGCCTTTAGAAAGGCATCATTTAATTTAATAGCCAGTGATAGACATTAATCCTATATATGAATATTAATAGAATCTAAATATGATAATTTCATACCTTTAAGAAAAACATCCAATGAATGAGTATTAAAATATATGGTATGTAAACTAAGCAATAAAATACAATAATTAATGATAATATGAAGGAAATGGTGAACAAGTAAAATAACATTAAAAAATAAGAATTAAATAGTATAGAAGCATGGACTGATCAACAAATTATTTTTCTTCATAGTAAATAAATAGCAAAATAAATGTTTCCACACCTTTCCCATTACTTGCATTTAAGTAACACTTCAAAGCATCTTGAGGCTGATTACAATTTTCATATAAAATACCCAAATTCGTCCAAGCTGGTGTATGACTTTTATCCAACTGCACTGCACAAATATATGCTTGCAAAGCATCCATGGGCTGGTTTTGCTGCTGATACAATACGCTAAACAAGAAAAATATATGATAATAACCCTTGAAGACTTTATCCTTTAAAATTAGGGATTTATACTGAAAAATGAATTTTGGTACTGCCAAATATAAAGGCAAAGTGAAGGTTAGCAAAAGAGCCATCCACCAGCAATTATGAAGTTAATAAAAAATACACTTTTGAGCAGTTATATATTAATGAAATTATTTTATAAAAAAAAACAGTAATATGCAATAATTTTTTTTTCATTTAAGAGAAATAATACTACTTTACATTTACCATACGAAAACAGAATTTACAGAAGCTAGTAGGAGAATTATTTAATACCTTTCTAAGACAGAAAAGGTTATGAAGAAGAATTTAAAAATCAGTATTCCTTTTATGTTGATTATATTTAACTGAATGATTATGATATTTTAGAAATATGCTTAATGAAGTAGAGAAATGTCATTTATACAGCATCTAACAATGGTAATAATATAATACAAGAAGTCAAATTGCTGAAAGCCTACATGAAAATTAAAACTTAACTGAAAATTGGAAAAATAACTCAATGAAGAAAAATATGACAATTAACCAAAGAATTTCAAAAGCAAAACAGGTATAAGCATGATAAAAACTGACAAAACAAACACAAATAATTATAAAAACATGAAATATAGTTCAATTTAAAAAATTAATATATAAGGTACTAGGAAAAATAAATTCACAAAAATATTAACAATCATAATACATCATTAAAAGAAAAAAGTAATCAAAGATGGGAAAGGAAAGAGCAAGAAACATCCATTTAACACAAGAAAAAAATTACATTAGAGCACTTAAAAAACAATCTGAAGATAGAAAGCAAGAAAAATCAAAGAGAAACAGATCAAACACATACACATATTCAGTCAGCTAAAATCGATCACATACCAATGACTTAAACAAAAATTATGCTTACCCTATAGAACACCAGGTGTCTGCATTGGCTTCCGCCTTATCAACTGAGCTTCGATATGAAACAAATGCATCGTGTACTTTCCCAACACTAGCATAACAACGCCCTAAAAAATATAAACTCTGGCCATTGGTTGGGTCTGCTTCAATAGATTTTTGCAGATAATGCAGAGAAAGAGCTTGTCTTTGCGGTTTGTCACCAAGAGCCTCTACTGTATGATGCATCCACCCTGAGAGAAAATGGTTACTATAAGTCTCAACACATTATGGAATTTGAGATATGTCACTAACATACACTGAAACAAAAGTATCAAAAGTAACACAAATTTGTCCTTAATCAAGACCAACAGATCAGAATAAATAATAATTAAAAAAGGATATTCGGGGAGGACTAAATTTGAAGAATAAAACATGCTATTATACATAAAAACAGTTGAATCAAATCCTTTTACAAAAATACGTAACAGTTCAGAAAGATTCATATGTACATGTTCATCTTTTATTTGAAAGTAAACAATGCCTAAAATACCCAGTTCCATACTTAAGGATTTCATTCTGAGCATGAATTCCTGGGGTATTTACAGAATTCCTTCCCAATGTGGTTTAATCTACATTGGTCAAACTAAGAGAGCCTTAAAATTTTGCAAAAAGAACATGAGTCATATGTTAGGAAAAAGGAGGCACAGAAATCCACTGTTGTTCAGCAATGTTGGTCATAAAAATCACTTTCCATTTTTTTGCAACCTAAATTATTCAAAAAATATCCTCCACTAGTGAATTAGATTTTCTAGAGGTGTTTCACATTAAAAAATAAAAAAAACCCTTCCTATTCTAGGTTAACAACTCTAATTTCAATCAACTCTACCCTCAGCCTTTAGGGAAATTGTATTTTAGTTTTCTTGTTTCATCAAAGGATAGTACCAGTAGCTTGACTTTTTTCCAGTCATTCTTACATTATCACCATATTCTACTTCATTCATTTGCACTTAGGCAGCTGAAGAAGTTAGTTCTGTATCTACACCATCAAAATTAGTTCTGCAAAATTTAAAAACATTTATGAAAATAAATCTATTATGCTTTCATAGTATGTTATTTCTTATATCAAATGTACAGTAAAAGTTTAAATATCAAAAAAGCCTGTGAAATGTTGAATGTCGGATATGTGGAAATTCCAAATAGAAAAATGAAATCCGAATAGAAAAAATAGCATATGAAAAATTCCATTTATAACAGAAAAACCAAATGAATGGAAGAAATTTCTGGTCTAAATTTACAAAAACAATGACTAGTTGTTATCAACTTGAACACAAAAAAACTATATTTAAAATTATGCAAGGTTTAAAAACAATGCATTTCAGTCATAAAAGCATATAAATATAGGCCTTAAGTATACAAAACATCTTTCATTATGAAAATTGGCGAGCATACCATCCAAATTTGCACCAATCAAGTTTACAGAACAAACTTTTCTTTCTTTAGTTAAACAAACAACAGATACGAGTTGCAATAGAATATATCACATTACATCAGTACTGTTTATCCATTTCCAAATAAAGTCACACAGCAAGGCCATTACTGCATATTTTTCTTGAAGCTAGGATCCAGCAAATTTGAAATTATTCCATGGCATGCAGTCACATAGAGGAAAAGTCCAAAATTTTAAACATCTTTTCAAAATGCAGAAAAAATAGGTAAATTGCGGTTATCTTATATACTTCTTTACAAAAACTAAATCTGCTTATACAGAATTCTTTGGATTTATGGCTTTAGAAGTGTTACATTTGCTTAATTTCTCAAAGGGAGACTTAAAATATTCTGGTTATTTCAGGTTTCACATTAGCTGAATGCTGGATTGTTGAGCTTTTTATACTGTAATATAAAAATCACTTTTAACCAAACATTAGAATTAATTTTCTCATTAAGAAACATAAATAACTGAATCTTGAAATTCCAAAATAAAATAAGTTGGTTAAATAAATTCAGGCAGGGGAGTTATGGTTTATTCAGCTTCTTCTGAAATTATTTTTTTATTCAAATATTATCTAATGTTCACTGCCTAACAAGAAAAAATGCTCTCTAGAAACTAGCTACACTTCAAAAGAGCTTATTACATCACTTATTTCAAACAGCTTATTTCAGCTTAAGCTTTAAAGCTTATTTCAAACACATTACAGTAGCATAATGCTTCTGCCATAATAACTGCAAAAAGGCTACATTCAATAATTCTTTGACATATTACTACCCCCTTTCCCCATAATGCATTAAATAAATCGACTTGAAAATCTAACACGAAAGAAATCTTATTTTGGCACAGATTTTGAATGAAACTATCAATTTTGAGGGCAATCAGAAACAGGTCTAATGCAATGACAGATATTTAAGTGTCATGTACAAAAGTGATCATAAGCTGAACAAATTCATGGCAAGGAATATATTAATAATGATCTGAATCAAAATCATCACTCAAAGTTTATTATGTTACACAAAATATTTCTCAGTAAAATTTTTATTAAGTGCCATTAATTTTTGACAGCGTGAAAAGAAAAAGTTCCTAAGATCTCTTATATAAATCAAATTTCAATCCCTAAGTCAAATTTAAAAGAGGATACATGATTTTTGCAACAACACCATCAGCATAACTAACTAAGCATTAATCTGAAAAAAACATTTCACACTTAAAAAAATTATTTTATGAAATATATGAAATAAAAATATCTATTGCTTTGGCCATAATAGAAAACAATGCAAATATTTTTTTTTATAAGAAAAAAAATTTTTTTTAAGAAAAACTGAAAAACTTTGTTTAAAAAGTAATTTCTGAAGGTTCTGAAATAACAGAAATTGACTGCTTTACACAAAATACAATGACATTATATACATTTATATACAACATATTTATATTTATATACAACAGCAACATTATATACATTTGATTTGCTACAGGTACTAGAAAAGAATGCCCAGAATTAAATTAGGCAAGAAACATATGAAGGGGGAAGATGCGAATTAAAAACTGTATCAGACCAAGGGATAAACAAACCTAGCTGTTTAGAAGCTTCAGCTCGAATCACTAGAGGCAAATCTTTCTGCTCCAAAAGTTGTTCATATGCTTCTTTAGCTGTTTTATGTTTACCCTGGAAAAAACAACATACTGAATATACCAGAAAAGAATCAAAACATGTGTATTGTATCAAACAAGCATATCAAACTCCAAGAATTTCATGGAGCACTTTGGAAATGCATTTTATTCCAGCAGGTCACACTATATATAGATCTAATTACATTACATATATACCTGTTACTTGTATATAACTGTATATATACCCTGCTGGCCACCGTAAATGCAACACCCTGAAGGAAGCATGCAAATAACATGAAATTTACAACATGCATTAGTGGAGGTGAGATATGCAAATGATTAGAATTTCAGCGCAGATGCACATCACATGCACCTGTGGCGCTACTTGAATGGTGCCATTACTTAAGGCTTGGAGTTTTCGACGATTTCAAGTTCAGCAATTGTGTTTTCCTTGTGGGTTTTTTTTTTTAAGATCAATTATGCCTCATAGTAAACAGCGATCATCGTTTGATCAAATCGACAAAGGACAGTTGGCCTACAGAGAGTGTGGATTATCTTTCAGGGAAATCGGTAGTCGTGTTGGATGAAACTAAACAACTGTAATGCGGATATGTGACCGTTCGATGCTGGAGGGTGCGACGGACCGACATGTTCGATCGCATCCACCTCGGTGCAAAACTTCCCGTTATGACAGGAACACTGTGCACATGGCAGTGATGGATTGCTCAGTCACACCACGAACCATAGCACAGCACATTCAGTCTGTAACGCATCATCCAATATCTGCACGTACCATTCCGACGCCGTTTACAGCAGAGTGGTCTGTCCGCAAGACGTCCATTGCTTCGCCTACCCTTGACGCATAACCACAGACATCTCCACCACCAACGGTGAGATGAAATAAGGATGTAGATGGCAGAATGGAATAAAACTGTCTTTACTGCTTCTGTCTGCAACACCACGATGGTCGGATTCGAGTCTGGAGACACCGTGGAGAGAGGATGCTGAACAGCTGCGTTATGCACCGCCACACTGGTCCTGCATCACGTATTACGGTATGGGCCGGCATTGGATATCACTCTCGCACTCCTCTAGTATGCACTGTTGGTACTTTAAACAGCCAGTTGTTCTTCCTTATCTTCAGGGCTTGCCCACAGCCATATCTGAACAGAAGAATGCATGACCACATGTGGCATGCTTTGTCCAAGGGTTCTTCGTGAATCGCCGGATTGAACTGCTTCAATGGCTGGCTCGCTCTCCAGATCTTTCACCAGTAGAAAACATGTGGTCCATGGTTGCTGAACGATTGACCCAGATTACATCCCAAGCTGCCACATCAGATCAACTTTGGCAAGGTGAGGAAGCTGCTTGGTCTGCAGTACCCCAAGAACACATCCAAAGTTTCTCTGAATCAATGCCGAGGTGTGTGGCAGCGGAGATCTTCAATAATGGCGGCTATTCTGGCTACTGATTCTGGAAGGAACCACACTTCACAGAAGTCTATAAATTTAATCATTTGATACTTGTTCAACATGTTACCTACTAAATAAATTTTGTTGTGCTATCTCTTGTCTTTCTTGGTGTTGCAATCTGGGTGGCCAGCAGTGTATATGCAAACCTGGCCCCCTTAACTTGCCTTTATTTTTACAATTGTTGGTCATAGTTATACACTTTCATTTTAAAGTATTTTAAATGAAGAAAATAATCTTGTTCTGGCATGGACAAATTTAAAAAAAAAAGTTTTTGACAAACACAGTGACTTTAATGAGGTCTCTCAGTTTCAATACTTTTTGGAAAAGTTTTGTACTCATGAAAAAATAAAAATGTAAGAAGTTTGACCCCATATGACAAAAATTGATCAGCATATTTAATTTCAAAATTTGCAATTTTTGATGTCCTTTTTAACTCGCCTTCAGGGACTGGTTAATTAAATTAGAATAATTCAAGGACATAAAGTTTAAATGAAGAGCACCGAAAAATGTGGTGAATTCAATAGGCTATAGAAGGAAGTCGTGGTGTCCAGATCAAGATTGTTTTTTAAGCATCAAGCTTTTGTTTGTAAAATTCTACATATCTTAAACAACAACATAACAAGAAATTCGAAATAAATACTTGAAATCTTATAAGAAAAAACTGCTAGAAAGGATATAGCAAACCCAATTATCTAACCTTCTGATTTATCTGAACTATGAAAAAATTATTCATAAGCACCTCTATTAAAATTTAAAATAAATGTTCATTATATTATTATTATTAAAGTACTATATATTTTACATATTTTTTCCATATCACTTCTAAGGGAGTCACATTTTCAGAATGACTACCTAATCATGGCACTACTTCTTATAATACAAACTTTTGATCTAATGGCTGAAGCATGGAGTTTGCAACCATTTTTTTACATTTATCATAGCTTACTTTAACAAATTAATTAATTCATTCATTCCTTTCCCCCATAAAACAACACACAAAATACTCTTTCCTGATGAAACGAAATTATAGTTATTTACTAAACATACAACACATTTTTATTTATGCTAAACACAGAACACAGTTAATTTTCTACACTAAATTAAAATTTTAAAAAATCCTTTCTTACTCGAGAAAAAACCAAATGCATGGCTTATTTCCATTCAACTAAAAGTACGCTAGGACAATGTATGTCTATTTACATAATAATTTATCAGTAAATCATGTAAAGTTGTATTTAATAGTACTAAATACTGTATTACACTTTTAAGTCATCTCCTGGATAACATGCCATTCCATATATCACATTTTCACAGAATTGCAGAATATCTCAGTTATCCATGTACAGAATTTAATCCATTTACCTTATTCCTATACAAGGGGATACAAAAGTTTGAAGTAAATGCAGATCCTCTCTCTTTATTTTAAGAAGCACTCTGAATAAACATTATTTCAATATATATATCATTTCCTGTAACAGCAAAAAGACTGAGCTGAACACTGGATTTGTACTTCAATTTCTCCCTCTTCTTGCAAATTTTGGGTTACTCATTTATAAGAATTATTATGTAAATAAACACCTCTCTACCTGATAAAGCTAATCGGACATTTTTCAGACTATCTACATGTACAAAAACAAATTCAGTTCTTTCAGAATGATAAAAATTACAAACCTGAACTTCAAACAGATGTGCAATGTGGAAGTATACTGAAATGAAGAACGAAGAACATATATTAAAATTATAAAAAGATATGATAGAGAAAACAAATGTAATTAATTTTACAATTCCTAGCTCAATAGTTTTTTAAAAAGGTACATTGAACTCAGGTTTAAACTAGAAATTTCTCATTTTCTATTTACTATTTCATATATGACAGTTACACCAATATATGAGCCACTTATATCCCAAATAAATTAATTCCACAATACAAAAAGCACAGAAAAGTGATAAAATAATTTGTTTGTTTTTCAGAAGACAAATTTAAATAAACACTGTAGAATGTATCATTACAGGCATATCTTGTATCTACACTATGTAAATGCATGGGACAATTCAGTTGGAACTAAACTGTCTCACTATTTGTTACTACTTTGACTTCCAGCTTATATTATTCATTCAGCCACTTGGAACCTAATGGGCAGAATAAGTCTATTAATAGACAAAAAAACAAAAACAAGTACAAGAGGGGAAAAAATAAGCTATAATGTGCAATAAACTATGACTGTTTTGTTATTGCATTTAAAAATTAAAATACTATTAAAAAATTTTTTTTGAAAAAAATTACTACACAAGACATGTCATAGAATATAATGTTCTTTTAGTATGTTAATAGTAAATTACCAAGTAGTCAGTAAATTTTATGCACTAACACATGAAACTGCAACAGAAAATTCTCCCAATGTACAACAATAAGAATAAAATTAAGCTACAGTACAAATGATTCATTGTTATTTATCATAATGTACACGGAAACTTGCTTAGGATATATTTTTACTGTATATAATAGTAAAGCAGTTAGCATGCCAAAGAGCTATAATGTGATTAATTTACAATTCTAATCTTAGTTTTTTTATGTATGCTACATAATGTACACTAAAAACAGAGTGTTCACTGATTACTAAGTCAAACTGATTTCATTACCAACTAATTATTAGGAGTTGATAGTGTCAAAAATAAACCGCATATTCCTTTATCTGTTATCACGAGTGGATGATCAAGATTCAACAGTATATTCTTGAAAAAATTATTATAATTTTCCCATGATTTGAAAAAATAATTACTTTGGTAAATGAAAACAAAATAAAATTTAAACCTACTAACTTCAACTTTCAAAACGATTTTTTACTGTAGCAGAAAATGCTGACATTTATACAGTTCTGTGCTAATGTTACTGTTATTACTACAAGTGTGGTAAACTGAACATGCACTACCCGACATTGAAAATGCAACACCAAAAAGGAGTGGCCAAGAAGTGACGAAACACGGCAAACAGAGAGAGACAGCAATGAACAATAATTTACTTTTATTTCGAAATGATATGCATAATACAGAGGAAGAACAGCATCAAATCAGTAGATTGTAGGACCACACTGGACAGCGATACACAAAGCAACACATTTAGGTACAGATTCAATGAGACTACGGAAGGTGTCCTGAGGAATGGCTCTCCATTCCCTGTCAACCATTTGCCACAGTTTGTCTTCTAAACGAGGCAATGGCAGAGTCTGCAACTGGTATTCAATCACATCCCAAAGGTGTTCGATTTGTGAGAGATCAGGAGAGAATGGTAGCCAAGGAAGCATCTGTACACCTTGTACAGCACATTCGCTAATGTGAGCAGTGTGTGGTCAGGCATTATCCTGATGATAAAGGGCACTGGGCGCTCCCTGAAGGTAGAGGTGTCACCGGCTGCAGCACATCATGCACGTATCGTTGGGCCATCATAGTGCCATGAATATGAACTATGGGTGACCTGAAATCGCACATCAATTGCACTCCAAACCATGATGCTATACTATTTGCGCAGATAGGCGTTTCACAATTTCTGCGAGACTGGGCCTATCTCCACATCAACGCCACACTCGTGCGCTGCAACTATCATTGGAGAAACAGAAATGTGACTCATCTGAGAACCCGACCCCGTGCCATTTTGTCATCTACATTGCTCGAACCCAGCACCATTGCAGACATTGGCATCTGTGATAAGGGCTCAATTATCATTCCTCGTAACGGATGCTGGGAGTGCAGGTGACTAGACACAAGTTGACGGCAAATGGTTCTGGTCAATAAGGGATTATTCAGGATTCGAACTTGCCACACTTCCGTGTTCCAACCATCGTCACAACAGCTGGTGCACTGTGGACATATCCAAGTGTGTCACAGCTGAGATTTGCCACACAGACCAAACTGCCTTTCTCAGTCTGATCACCACGTTCCTCGTAAAATCATCTGTCTGCTGGAACTACCTCCATTGAGGATGGCCTGGCATTCTCTGGTGGCATCCATTCCTTATTTCTTCTTCAGTGTGCCCTACACAGATGTACATTTCAAATTATTTGCATAACATGGTCACATGCATCTAACCTGAAATTCGCATAATGTTTGGGCCATTCCTTCTTGGTTAAAATTTTCAGTGTCGGAAAGTGTAAATTACATCCTCTTCACCAGATATATCCCAGCTCCTATCATGTTAATTTGCTCGTAAGTTTCTATGATCATATTTAAGAAGAGAAATAAATTTTGTTTCCATCATACCTCTTTCCTTTCTTCTCGTCACAGTTCTGTTTGTAAAATATAACAAAAGCTCATCTACATTTTCAAAACTAATGATCTACCTCCAACAGATTTTTCATAATAAGATTAAATTTCTGCACTTTTGTTCATACCATATTTCGTATTGCAAGTTATGGAATTGCATCCTTTTGAATTTTGTCACAGCATTTAAGCCAATTTACAGATAATTCTGGGAATGTTAATATCTTGTTACTAATAAAATTTTTTACTGGCTTTAATAAAAAAAACCATTTAAACAACAAGCTTTTATTTTATTGCTTTTGATTACAGTATACAAATCATCTAAAGAAAAAGTATTTGGGACCTTTCCATGAATGACTTGATACAGGCAAAATTTCAGTTATTAGGTAAATACTTAAGTTCATTTACCAAAAATTTATATGAACTGATTTGGCCTTTTTCTACACTTTCAGACAATTTCAGTAAACTCTAAATGATTCTGATATTTGTATTTTTAATTAATCTGAATAGATTGTTTTTTTATGGTTCTAAGAAGTAAGTCATCATATACTTAATGAATATTGTTGCGAAAAATTCGGCGGTTGCGCCTGTATGTAAGCTTTCCGGCATAGCACTAGGGTTGCCATAAAATAGTGTATGGTAGGGTTGCCAGATTGGCGATATCCCGTGGTCCAATCGGGAAGCTTCTAGAATAATTTCCTGTCGAGATACTTCTCGAAACGTGTGGAACTTTAAGAAAAGCTATATAAACCCTTGCGTTTCTGAGAGCAGTTAATTGTGAAGTATTGTGAAGTGTTGCGAGCAGTGTGATTAGTTGTGAGAATAGCTGCTACGCGAGAGTTTTGGTGAACGGAAAGCGATCGAGATAGTGCTTTGCCGTGAAGCTAACTTTACAGTATAGCTTGACAGTGTATTGGTGATTGTTCCACAATGTTTATTATAAGTTTAGTGTTGCCGTGAAGCTACCTTTACAGTTACAGCCTGAAGCTGTGTTGCTGATTGTTTCAGCGTATTTATTGTAGATTTTCGACGCTTTTAAAGGTAATTTTGGAACTGTGCTGTAAATAGTGATTCCTGTAAATAAATTGTGCTTTTTATTGTTCTGCATCGTGTTTTCATCGGATACTCTCAAATCTACGAACCCGTAAAACGCAACAATATGATGAAATTTCTCAGGACCAAAGAAATTTGTCACTTTCTGTACTAAATGAACATACAACTATTTGAAAACATGATAAATGAAATTATTGACACATAAAACTTTCTTACAAAATTCTAATGATGTACCAATATAAGTTTAGTACAGATAAATGTTTTTTTTCCAATTTGAAGGACACGCAACAAAATCATAGGATGTTATCATTTGATTTGTAGTCATATGATAAACCAACTCAAACTTCTGCAAATGAACAAGTTTTACCACACTAATTCTCTCACTATTTTTTACCAAAGAGTTGTTATTTAATGTTTACTGCAGTATTAATTACATTACTAAATTCTCCATTCCATTAATGGAAATCATAGGATGTTATCAACAAAATCATAGGCTGTTATTTGATTTGTAGTCATATGATAAAGCAACTCAAACTTCTGCAAATGAACAAGTTTTACCACACTAATTCTCTCACTATTTTTTACCAAAGACTTCTTATTTAATGTATACTGCAGTATTAAAAATTTACATTACTAAATTCTCCATTCCATTAATGGAATGATTTACAGTGTAGAATAAATCATGTTCCCTTTTGAAAAAAAAAGTTACTTTTATTCCATATCCAAAGAAATTTTTGTCATTCAGTGTTAATGCTCAACGACACTTACACATTGAATCTAAATTTTATTAGATTCAGAGTCAAGTAGTTAAAAAGAAGATGCCAGATTATAAAAAAATTCCAAAAGTGGAACTGATTTAGCAAATGAGTGGCTCATATAATCCCAAACACAATCAGAAAACTGCTTGCAGTTTTGTGAGTAATTTCATGAGATGACAAAAGATTTAAATTAGAAACATTATTTTACCCCGACCCCCCCCCAAAAAAAAACACAGTACAAGTCCAAGATCCAGAATAGTCAGGACTTCAGCAATTCCAGGTTTTGGAAATTTTTGAATTTTGAATAATCAATTTAAAAGGCAAAAAATAGGGATGGTACAATTTTTAGAGTTTAGAAGAGGTACTGGGCAGCAGAATTTAGAACCTGCAGAGCATCAAATGCATAGCACTGGTCCTTCCCACAACCAGTCAAGGGTCAAAAGTGTGATTTTGTCCAACATCAATACAGCATCAATCAATGTATTATTATTGGCTACAATTTGATGCTCTAACAAGGAAGTGACACATAAAAATCTCAGTTAATAATAATAAATAAAAAATAAATTTAAAAAAAAGGAAAAAAACCTGAAAGGTTTCAGATTTTAAATTACATCAAAAAGGCATTTTTTTAACATTTTGTGTGTTACCTTTACTTATTAAATATAATGTTCTTCGCCCTTAAACCATAAAATTCATTTCAAGAGCAATATCGCAAAATAATTTTAAAACGAGCATATATTTAGAATTTCCGATACGCAGTCTCATGCGCTGGAGATAAAACTGTTATTTCTGTACAATGTTGTCATTGCTTGCTTTAAAATCCTTGAGTTTGTTAATATGAAATCGATAATAAATTAAATTCCAAATTTGTGCTACCATATGCCCATATTTGGGTGGAAACGTTCAGTAGTCAAAATTTGATGGCTTCAGGTATCATTGTTTTATCACAATGTGAGAAACATGCATTATTTAAATATAATACAGGACGATAATATTTGGTGGCAACAATTTGAAAAGTGAAACAACACAAAATCCTAAAACGAAATTAATAGTCCTTCTGAGCAAATTGCCCCTTTGGACTAAAAAAATCACATTTGCTTCTTTTTAGTGAGTATTATATTCTTCACTCCTAGATTTCATAAAGGGGTAAGAACTTTTTTTTTTTCATTATTATTTTATTTTAGTTATTTACTGCCTGGTGATATGGACATTAGATCATTCCAGGAAATATGCATCTGGATTTTAGACTTAGTACTGTAGTACATTTATAGTTTCAATAGTATATTCAAGTTACAAATACGTGGATAGCATGGAGAGTTTGTACTGTAGTATGCTCAAGTTTCAAATATGTGAATAACACTGAAAGTTTTTAGATCTACCAATACAGAATGAAGGAAGGTGGCGTCAACTTCTTTCATTCTGTGTTGTAAGCAGGAACCTGTGACATATTGCAGTACAACAATACTGAACAAAGCACTCAGATTTCATCCAGAATTCAAATTGTATCAGCAGGCCAGCAGAAATGGAAGTTAACATCATATTTCTTCTAAGTGATACTTTTTTATAAAAGTAGATATGCTGCCATAAGAAAATTACATATAACTCTTTTGTCTTAAATTTCAAGCATAATCCTTGTTTCACGCTGCAGTTTTTAATTTGTGTAGTTAGTTCCATAATGGATGTCAAAAGCTAGAAGGCAAAACAAGACATACATCCTCCAACTGTGATAACATGACAAAATGTGTGCATCATATGCTTGAAAAAGGCAAAGACAGATATGTGAGGTGAAGAGTATGGAAATTTGTGTATCCATGTTCACTAGTATAAGTCAAGTTCAAATACTATATCAAAATTCCTTGGCTTTTCAAAAACTTTGTTGTACATGGCATGACCTCACACATGCATAAAAAAGACATGTCAACTGATAAAAGATTAAAGATTTCATCAAGGACAGTCTAATGTGGTGTATGGCCCTGTGTGATGAAACAATGCTGTTATAAT